>CAEFZX010020175.1:0-21778 GCA_903066825.1 Alfaro cultratus
AAAAAATGCATTGTCCCTTTTAAAAGACACAAACTTAGCGTAAAGATTTGCAACAACCAAGGAAAAACAAACATGTTGTTAGTTGCTATGGTGATTCCCGCCTTTTTCAGGAAAGGAGAGGAGCCTCTGCTGCCACCGTTTACATAAATTTGAGACAAATATGAACTTCTATAGGTCAAATATTTGGTCACTGTGTGAAAACCATAAGTCATATTAAAAGGAATCCAGGCAGAAACATTCATTGTCTCCATATGTTTGCTCAAAGGCGACCTGGTTTTGGCGGTATTTACCTGTATCGAGTTCTCCTGCAGGTTGAGGTATCGAGTGTTGACTGATATGCTTTCGGGCACCTGCTCCAGGTTCTGCCTGGTGCAGATGACCCGGCTGGCCTGGTTAGAGCACGTGCAGAGGGAAGGGCAGGTGGAGGCGGCTCCCGCTAACTGCGGCCCGTGGAGGATGAGAAGGAGCCGCAGGAGCAGATGGACCAATAGAAAGAGGAAGGGGGAAGGGCCGGGAAGGCAGGTCAGCGTGGCAATGCGCATGGCAACTGGGACATGACCCTGCTCTTTAATCCGGAGATACAGGTGAGGTGGCTCCACGTCGGTGGATTTGTGGTTCACTTTCCCTTCGGTCCTCCAGTATCAATTTGTTCCCTCTAATTCCACATCCTCTGAGATCTCATTTGTCCTCTGTCAGTCTCTGTTTTCTCCTCTTGTTTCTTGAACATAGAAGTATGCAGATAAACAGATGCTACTCTTTTTTTTTTTCCTTGGGCTGTCAGGAGATTTGAGTGAGGCGTTTTGTGAAGTGAGAAGAGCCCAGGAGTTACTGCGATGAGCAAAACAAAGAGAAAGAGAGAGAGAAGCAGATATTAGAGACAAACTGCACTTTGTGTCTTCACCAACACACATCGAACAAAACAAACAATACCAAGACATCTACAGTGCAGCTTATCAGGGGAGGGATTGTCAAAAAAAAAAATCTGTCAGAAGTATTAGAAGTTCTGTGGCGCTGCTCACATCAAATCCCACATAATCCCTGAACAGATATTCTGCCACTAATCAAATCCCATCGCACAGCAAGAGGATTCTGGTGCATCTAATTGTTAAAAGGTCTAGACAACAAAACATGCAGAGTAAATAGGAAACATGTGGTTTTTCTGACTGAAGTAAACATTAAAGAGAATCCATTTTGACATGGATGTGCATCATTAATTCAACCTGAAACTAGTAAAGAAGAACAAAATAACACATGGAGTCTCTGCAGAAAAATGGTTATCTGGCTGGTTTTTCCAGAAAGAAATATAAAAAATACAACCATCAGGCTAAATTTAAGTCTGATTATATAATAAAAAAATAACAGCTAGAGTTGACCCCGTATGTTTAAGGCTCAGTCGTCACAGATTCACCTGTTGGCAATTTTTTATTTATTATTCACAGAAACTTTACCCATTCACTGATTGTTTTTTTCTTTGTAAAGAACTTATTATATCTGATTACCTTTTGAATTGTAGTTTCTCTACTCTGAAAAAGTGTTTTGCTTAATTTTTTTCTGAAATAACTTTTTTGCACTTTAAAAAATAGATTCTATTGTCTCTGTTTACCACGTTATCAAAGTATTTTTAAGACTTAAATTTTATCCAAATTAAGGCTGCAAGTAATTTGGACAAAGTAGTAATCAATTCCTAAAATATAGATTCCTAAAATTAATAATCAGGAATGGATTATTCTATCAATTATTCTGATGATTTCTTGATTTATCAGATAAAAAATGTCACATTCTGCAGATTTTTCATTAAACTACTAAAGCCTTTTCTATACAATACTAGCAAGGCATTACAATATGGAAATAGTCAAATAATTCAATTACTTTTTAAATAAGGAAACAAACATTTTATTGCTTACCATGCCATAACATAGAATTCCTTTAATGAATTTGAACTGGGTGAATATAAAAAATTAAGTTACATTTGATGTTTGAACTGTTAAAATAAGCAGTTATAAGCATTCATGGATGGAGTATTCACAGGTCCACTGTCAGCAGAAAAATACTCAATAATATAAGATTCAATCTCTTGATAAGGTGATGTACATTCATAACTGGACTGACTTTTAGTTTATGTGAAAAATAAATTAAAGGATACATTCGAAATGCCAAGTTTCTTATTGTAACTGTATTTTAAAGGTGACCTATTATGCTTCCCTGTTAGGATAGGTCCATGGTCTACACAAAACATGTTTATTATATATTTTTTTACAAAATCATTCTTAGATAATCAGATTTTAGGCTGCTCGTTTCATAATGTTTTAGGGTGCCTTGTCCCTTTAAATCCAAATAAACTGCTGCTAGCCACACCCCCAAATCAATGTTTACACTCACACTTGAAAATGGCTGCAAACAGATGCACAATTTGCATCTGTTTGCAGCCATACAACTTCTAAAAGCAAAAGTGGGGCCTCCTGCACAACCAGTTGGAAAGCAGCAAGTGGTTTCTGGACGGTAAGTCAACAACAAAACACTTGTCTTTTGTAGCAGCCATTGTACAGCGAACACAGTGATAAAACCAGCTGACCAAATGAGCTGGAGCTCTGCTGGGGTTGCTAGGTAACAGGTGGAACTCTGCTGGGGTTGCTAGGTAACAGGTGGAACTCTGCTGTGGTTGCTAGGTAACGGGTGGAACTCTGCTGGGGTTGCTGGGTAACGGGTGGAACTCTGCTGGGGTTGCTAGGTAACGGGTGGAACTCTGCTGGGGTTGCTAGGTAACGGGTGGAACTCTGCTGGGGTTGCTAGGTAATGGGGTGGGCTTCACTGCAGTTTTTGAAACAACTCATTTTCCAGAAACCAAAAAATTTTTTACTTATTGTCAAAAAACTTCTGGGTATTTTTTTAAGCAGTTGGGCTGTTTTTAGCAGCAGTTGAGACGCAAGTGGAAGTACAAAAACGTGCAAAACGTTTGAGCAATAGGTCCTGTTTAAGATCTCTAACACAAGTGTTGATGAACCGACTGAAGAATCATCTGCATCAACCAGGAACACTGGCTTAAAATGAAGGACTTTAAAGAAAATCTGCTGCTTTCAATTACTAAAAATAATGAAATATGAACAAACCATCAGTTAAAAAGCCAAACATAACGGTGCTGACAGGGTGCAACGAGACATTTGGTCCCAACTCTGAGAGCCATTAATAACATCACCAGGGTGAGGTAGCGGCTTCCAGCCATCTCTGCCCCGCTCTCATTTGTTAACACTAATTATACCAAGGTATAACAATTAATACGACAATGACGGATTGATGTGCGAACATGCCACACTTATCAACTGCAATTAAACTCAGACTTATTAAAAGGTCCAAACCCTGAAAACAATAAGCCCGCCCAATCCCATGGCATTTTCCCTGCAGCAGACCAAAATGCTAATCTCATTCCTGTGCGAGCGCGGCGTTGAAGGCTCCGGGGCCCGCAGGACGGCGCCGAAAAGCCCACTGCACATTACCGCTAATAGATGACCGGTCAAGAATGCCCCCCCTGCAGGTTATTTAGACCCCAATCACCCCAAATAAGGGCATCCGGTTATTAATGATGATGGTTGTAATGATGGGACAAACCCATCCGACACGCTGAGCATCCTGAGGAAGGGGTGCAGAGATTGTGAAGAGAAGGATTATTAATCTGATAGATGAGTGTATGGCTGCAGGCGGAGGAGGGAATTATCAACAGTACAGTAATAGATGAATACTGAACAGCTGCGGAGAGAGAGACACAAGAAGAAAGAAATGGAGATGGAGACAGATGGAGGGAAGGCTGGGTGAAAGGGATGGAGGTATAAATAGTGGAAGGAACAGAAAAGAGATCAGTAGTTGGGGAAAAAGAGGAAATAAGAGGTATTAATATTAATAATCTGGGAGAGAAAGAGGAGAAGAGTGAGCAAGACTCAACAGAGAGAAGAATATAAAGCAGACAGAGATGGAGGGAGGGAGATGACAACACATAAACGAAGAGATGGAGCTAAAAGACAACACACAGGGATGAATATGAAACAGGTGGAGTTTTCCTCCAGAAGACGGGGAGGTGGGCTCCGATTGGTCGACTGATCAATAACACGCACGCCGAAGTTCAATGACATTAAAACACACACAAGGACACGGCGATAAATCACACTGGCGACAGCATCTCTGCTGCAGCTGCGGTAGCAGTGGGACTGCAAGCTGCAGCGCAGCAGTCGGCACGGAGACGGCGACTGCTGCAACATCTGTATCCCCCGCCGCCGCCGCAACTGATGGAGAAAGAGCAGCTCCGTGTTATTTTTGGACCACCTCTTTCACATGTTTTAATTTCCACGCACACTGCAGCCCCCTCTCCCTCTCCGCAGCTCAGCGAGGTTTAAGTGCCAGAGCTATTTCAGGTAGACATCATCGGAGTGGAAAGGTGTAAAAAAAGAAAGCCGAGGTTAAGATGGTGGCTCTGATGTTGGGAGGAGCGAGTCCATCGCAGAGGCTGAGACTAGTTGGTTCTGACAGCAGGCCAGAGGCCGTCACATTAAAACAGTAAACACTTTCGCTCAGGAGGAAAGAGATATTACCCAGAGAAACTTCAACATGTTTTACTCAAGTTATAGTGAAAAATAGCCACCCAAGAAATTACTGAAGAGTAAAAAGTATTTGTTAAAACATCTATTCAAGTACAGAGTAACTGATCAAATTATCAATCATCTCATATTTAAAAATTACATCAGACGGACCAAAGTATAAAGTTAAGTGGAAGTGTTGGTATTTTAAGGACAAAATGACAATAATTCATACAAGTAACAAAAATAAGAAAATCAAACAAAAAAATTCCCAATCAGTTTCTTTCAATAAAACTAATTAAACTTAAACAAAAACTTTAGGTGTGTGTCTAAGTCTGGTGAATTTTTGGTTAAAACATGTTTGATTTTCATTCAGTGGGTAGAAAATCCAGAAATTTTACTCAAGTTAGAGTAGAAATACTTCATAAAAAAATTATTCAAGTAAAAGTAAAAAGTACAACGTAGTAAAAATACTACTAAAAGTAATTTTTTTTCAATAAAGTTAAAGTAAATGTAAGTAGTTTTACGCTGAGTTTTCTCCACACAGGGCTGTGAAAAATGTTCCCTCTCTTATTTACAATAATTTCTAACCAAAATGTTTCTTAAAATTAAACTAATTTAAATCTCAGTAAAAGATGAGCAGAGTGAACTCAAAGGACGCACCGATTCACTTTGTTTTACTTCCGATACCGATACAGATATCTGAGTTTAGGCCAATACAGAAAAACAGATGAACTATAAATGTTTCTTTTTTAAAAAACAGAGATGTAAATATAGTGAATTAAATGTATTTCATATCTCTGCACCTGCACAGTTCACTTAAAATCACCAATAGCTTCACAAATGTGGTCAAGCGTGTAAAATCAAATTTAATTTGTTCAGTCGGTGCAATTAGGAGTAGAAGAGCCAAAGTGACATAAATAAACATCAGCTAAACATTTAAAGAATAAACTGCAACAAATCAACTGTAAAATGTTTCAGAAAATGTTTTAAAGTTAAAGTTTTGATAGATTCTTATAAATTTTTGTTGAATTTGACATTTTATAGTCAGATTTTTTATGAAATTTCTGACTCTTACATATTGTTGTTTGTGTAAATAAAATATTCTATTATTTTATTCAAATTGTTTTGATGGCCATATTGTATTTAAAGGACAGAAAACACTGTTTTTCTCTGAAAACTCTTGCTAACTCATCCTCTCCTCCTTTTGCAGCTGGAATCCGAATCCTTTCCCCCTTCCAGCGTTCCCGACCTCTGACCCCAGCCCTGTTTGGACCACTGTGGCGTCCATTGTGCTGCACTGACCTTGTAGTTTGAGGAAAAATTAACCTGCAACAATGATGCACATTAACCTTTCACCCCGACTCGTTCTCTTACAAACATTCACGCTGCAGCTTCCGTCTTCGCTCCCCCCGTTTTCGTTCTCTCGTTCCTCTCTCCACATTTAAATCTTAGCCAGAAGAGTTGCCATGGTTACCTATTCACCACAGTCTCCCGCTCCGTCCAGCTGTATCCCACCGACTCCGCATTCTCCTCCCGTTCCCCCCTCATTAGCACTCTATACACACAATCATACACAAGAGGCCTAAACCAAAGTCTGAATGACATCAACTCTCCACAAAAAGATAAAAAAATGAAAGAAGAGCCACAAGCAGCCGGCGCCAACGACTGCGGCAGGGATGCTACAGCGATGACGCTAAAATCAGCAGAGTCACTCTTGAAAAGTCAAGGTTGTTTTTAAGTTTTGGTTCAAAGACATTTTTACCAGGATCGACGTCAGTAAGCTGATTGCTAATATGCGCTGCTGCTCCTTTTACTGCAGCTTCTCTACTAGGGAACTGATAAGAACTGTAAGGTGCACCGATTGGCCGATACGTACATGGGAAGCCGATCTCATCCACTGATCTTCTCTACCTCAGATGTCTAAAAATCGACCGCTGTTCTCTTCAGCTCTGCAGTCAGAGGTTTGACTGTTAAGATGCGTTCACACCAAACGCAATTTGAGTGTCAAGAGTGTCTGGTTTACATCCAAAGTCGATGTGGAGGCGCGTCAAGGACGCGTCGAGGGCGCATCTCATGCGTCAAGCGCTGCGCGATTGAAGCGTTTTGAGCGTCCAACACGTCCGACGCTGGAGTAGAAAAATCTAAACTTTCGCCGCTGTACACGGAGCGTCAACCAATCAGAGAGACTCTGCTACGTGACGTAGTGGCCAGTGGTTGGTGTCCTGCCAGGAGATGCAGCGATGCGGGTTAGCAGGTCGTCAAACTGGGCTCAAGTGAAACGAAAACAGCCCCAACAACTCACAACACCTCTGAATTATCTGGGGAATTTAAACAACAAATAATTCAGTAAATAAAACCAAAACACTCAATATTTAATCCACCCTTGTTCAACATAACTGGAAGAAGGAAAAAAGGAAAGAAGCTCCAACGGACATCGTGCTGTTATCAGCTGCCACCGTTGTTTGTTCAATAGAAACTGAACACAAAATGTTCATCTGATGCAGCGATGCGGGTTAGCAGGTCGCTAACCCGCATCGCTGCAGAAGCTTCTCTGCATCATATTTTGGTGCCACTCTCTCAGTTTCATTGTACAAAGAGACGGACAACGGAAAACATCGGCTCCTCTCAACGCTCGCCAAGAGCTTGAGGCGTCACGCGTTTTTGACGCGTGTTTGGTGTAAACGCACCATTAGCCCCGCCCACCAGGTCACGTCTGAACGTTTGTCGCTAACAACAGTCCCCCCACAAAATAAAAACGTATCGGCCAAAATTAGAATCAGCAGGTCAGGCTTTTTAAAGATCGGTAATCGGCCAAAAAACTGCAATCAGTGCACCACTAAAGAATTTATCAATACCGATTCCATAATCGATTCTCATTGATTTAGAAAATAAACTCTTTAATTCAAAATATCCACCATGTTGTATTCAACTCAAAGAAAGCTAAAACTTGCTTAAACTATAAGAATCCTTCTTATAATTCTGATGTTCATGTTAAAATGTTCAAATGAAACTTTCTGCATGTCAACAGTTTTTGTGTTTTTAACATAATAAATGACCCTGAAAATATATTCTAATTTATCGAATATGAATGTAAATGTTAATGCACTGATGTTTGTTACTGTGGTTTGAGCCAGCAAAGTCACACTATCGTGTGCAATTACTAATATTAGCTTTCTAGCTAAATTTAAGCACTGCAGCACAGCTGGTGGTTACAGGAAGTTAGAAAAGTAGCTGTTTAAAATTCTCCTGAGATGCTACAAAATCTGATTTGATGTGAAGTGCAACTAGTGTGCTGCTGCTGAAGCTGCTATATTATTAAACACTTCAGTAAGACTTCATTTTAAATTATTTTCTGTATTTTCTGGGTTTGGCAAAGTTGAGAAAAGATGAATAATTTGAGCTCTGTTATTGACATTTTAATTAGAAGTATTTTACATTAATATATGTAGCATCTAACATCCTCCCACAGATCCAACCTGGAAGTGTCATCTTACAGAAGGTCTGAAGTTTTCACCAAGTTTTCACCAGCAGCTTCCTACTCACGGGCAGCGAATCCGTTTTCCTCTGTAAGCCAACAGGTTTGGCTTCTCTGAATATATTTTGATCCAAACAATCAAAGCTAATTAGTGGATATTCACAGGCTCAAGTTACTGAAAACTTAAATAAGAAAAGTCAATATTTTTACATTTCAAATTGAACTTTCTAGCAACTTGTTTTAAAGTTTTCGGAAATACTTGTACTAATATTACATATAATTAAAGTTGTATGGATAGGACAACCATAGTGGAAAACATTTGATGTGACATGAAAATTGTTAACATTTAGTGATAATAAATGGTTTGAAATACAGATCCACTTTTTTATCTTCTGTTACAGTTACCAATATCTGAGGTTTAGTGCTAATAATAGCGCTGAACGTTTCTGTTTTGTTTAAAAATGCAGATATAAATGTGTCAAATTTCTAATTAGCAGACTAAAAATACACCAACAGCTTCACAAGCTTTGGTCAAACCTGTAAAAACAACTTGAACTTGTTCAGTCAATGCAATTAGGAGAAGAACAGCCGATGTAAAATAAGTAAAAAACTGAAACTGATAAAAACAATGGAGGACTTCCTTGCACTGCAAAAAGATAAAATCTTATCAAGTACTTTTAGTTTAGTTTTTAGCACAAATATCTTAGAACACTTGAAGACAAAACTAACTTAAAAGTAACTTTTCAGTTTGTTTTAAGTCAATAATTCCTTAATATTCATTAAAAATTACTATTTCTATTGGCAGATAAATTCACTTATAACAAAACATTTTTCCCGTGTTATAAGTTTAGTAATTTACCGATGAAACTTATTAAGAATATTAAGAAATTATTGACTCAAAACAAGCCCCCATATCTTTCTGAGAAGTTATTTTTAAGTTAGTTTTGTCTTATTTCAAGCGTACTAAGATATTTGCGCTAAAAACTGAACCAAAAGTACTTGGTAAGATTTTGTTTTTGCAGTGTGGAAACGTAAAAAATAAAACAAAACTTCTTTCAAATGGGTCAGAAAATGCAATTAGTAATTCTAAACATAAATAAACAATAAAGCACAACGCATAGAATTTCACTGAATAGAATCGGCCACATTGTCTCTGAAACATCTAGAATTCTTTTCAACATCGTAGCTCAAAAAAATGGCAGCCATCTTGAAACATGGCCGTCATCCTGAAATTCAAACACCACACACATTTTTATGCTTATATCTACACTTGGATGATTTTTTTACAGTAATACGCTCCAGTTTAAACATTTCCGAAGTGAAACGAGAGGAGACAGAGACACGCAGCGAGGCAAGCAGACAGGAACAAAGTCCTGCTCTCCAGTTTCCTGTCTGCACATCAGCATGGAGGCCCATCAATAATGAGCTGGCACACACCAAGATGGCAGCTCACGCAGCCGCAAGAAAAAAGACGAGGAAAGCTCATCATGTCCGATGTGTGCAGTGGGAAGAGAGCCACGACCTTTTCTGATGCGGCGACTTCCCTCCAGTCGGCCGCGCTTCTGAAGCTTCAGGAGGAAAATCTGCAGTCAAACACCTCGACTCATGAAACCAGCATCAGGAAGCATCTTCATTTACTGCCCAACAGCTGCTGCTGCCTTATCAGGGTGAGCGACATGGACTGAAGGTTTATCACCATATGCTGTGGGTCTATTACGAGAACGATTAAAGTGACGATAAGAACTATTTATTCTGCTTTTTAGGTAACTGTATGACTGCATGACAGCATTAATAGACCCACAAACACAAATATCGGGAAATATTCCATTTATAACAAGATTCTTTAGGACTCCAGTCACATGAAGAAGACAGAAGTTATTGCGATAAACAATAATATTGTTTTGTTTCACATAATATAATGGTAATAATGGCATAATAATGCAAGAACACATTCTCAAAGATGAATAAACTTTAACACTGGAACTGGAAGGCGTTTTAAACATCCAAAAGAAATAAACATAAAAAATGTTTTCCTTCATAAAAAGGTTTAGTTGAGACCAAAACACCAGACTGGAAACTTTTATCATCCAGTTTGTGGTAAAAAGAGAAAAACAATAAATCATGCAAATGGAAACTATTGAGCTAATTTCAATTTATCACGTGATTAATTGATTTATTGGCTAATATTTATTGATGCTTCTATTGAAAGAAGAGCAGAGGGTTTGACCTTTGACCTCACCCTTTCTCACTTTCCTGCCTGACAGCTGCTAACTAAAGGAAACTCGAGCCGAAAAACCTTAAAGAAAATAAAACAAAACTAACAATCCGGACAGTTTTGGAAGTTTTTCCAACATAATTAATTGGAATTTATTGACAATAAATAAAACATTTTACGATAAGAAATTTATCACGATTAATAATCAATCAGGTTTATCCATATGTCACATTTCAGCAACATGGCAGTTCAAAAAGTGAAAACAAAAAAACACATTCTGGATTTATTTTTATTCACTGGCATTTGATTATTACTCTTATTTTTTTGTAATATTATTTTTTTCTCTTTTCAACTTATTCTGTTGTGTTTTTGTTTCTGAACTTTGGTTCAGTTTTAAACCTGTTTTTAAAGAGATATCTAAATAAAACCAGTAACAGACATTACTACGCCTGTTGCAATAAATCAATTAATATCGTGATAAATTAAAACAAGCTCAATAATTTCCATTTGCATGAATTATCTTTGTTCCCTTTTCCTACCAAAAACTGGATGATAAAAGTTTTCAGTCTGGTCTTTTAGTCTCAATTAAGCCTTTTTTTGAAGGACAAATTTGTTTAGAGAGACTTCATAATTAATTTTATTAGCTTATTTATTTTGTATATTTAACATATATCTTCCGGTTCCAGTGTTAAATATTCATTATAATTTAAAGCTTATTTATCTTTGAGAATGTGTTCTTGTATTATTATGCCATTATTACCATTATGTTACTTGAAAATGGTCTCAAACCAACAATATTATCGTTTATCGCGATACTTTCTGGGACAATTTATCGGCCAGTATAACTGATAGGCTTAGATGTTACATTATGTCCAATGAGATCATTAAAACAATCAATACACAGAATAATTGGTTTATTTTCCACGTTTTATGGTTCAAACCAACTCTAAATCCTCCCCTACATCAGGGAAAATTTGTGTCACGTTAGCTGCTGATTTGGTCGGTTTATTCAATCAATCTAATCAATTCACATTTGATTAGATTTCAGATTGCCACGGTTGACGTCGAAGGAGATGAATATCATGAGTGCGGATTGGAGACAGCGTCTGATTCTTCCAGTCTGAACTAAATTCAATGACCAGATTCCCCTGAGAGCAATTAGCCGTTTTGCTACCTGGTGGATTTTCACCACCGAACCTGCTGCAGCCTTAAAATAACGTTCACAGGGAAATTGCCTCCTTTTACCTAAAAGCCATCGATATTGGCAGTAAGAGTCCGAGAATTTGAGGCGCATGTCTTGTGCGACGTTGGAGTTCAATTGGCTGCAGCAGGCGGTGAGTTAAAGAGCGCCGGAATGAGAACCCGGAGTGAGAACCCGGAGTGAGAACCCGGAGTCACAACCCGGAGTGAGAACCCGGAGTCACCGCCCGTCTTCCTCCCTTCGCCGCTTCACTGTGAACGAAAACAGAAACTGACTGCCGCCACCTGGAGGCGACGCCAGCAGGTTTCATCTCGGAGTTCACCATTTCAGATCTACCAAGTGGGTTAGGAGTCCAAACAGGACTTTACCGAGGAACACAGGCTCTGTTTAGTCCACAAGTCACCGGATATCTGGGAAGCAAATTTATTTTATGAGTTTTGGCTTTTCATTCACAAGAAAACACAATAAAAACTATTACACTGCAAAAACACAAAGTATTATCTGAGGTTAAACTGTCGACCTGGTTGCTGTATCTAGCAAATGTTTCAAAGTTTCAAATCAACAATAAAGCTTGTAAAAGTTACTCAAGTACTGAGTAACTGATCAAATTATCAGTCATTTAATATTTAAAAATTACATCACCAGATGAAGCAAAACATGAAGTGGAAGTTTTGGTATTTTAAGGACCAAAATGACAATAATTTATATAAGTAATAAAAATAAAATCAGGCAAAATAATTTTTTTTCCAAATCAGTTTCTTTTAACAAAAAAAACAATGAAACTTTAATTAAACTGCAGGTGAGTCTTTGGTTAAAACATGTTTGATTTTCATTCAGTGCGTAGAAAATCCAGAAAGTAAGAGTAGAAATAATTCAAAATAAAATGATTAAAGTAAAAGTGAGTAGATGCAGGTAGAGCGATCTGTGACGCTCATGGATGGAGGAAGCCCTGCTCTCCTCCGCCGCCTCTCCTCCTCCTCTCAGCCGGAGAAAGGAGCGCCGGCCTTGCTGATGAATGAATCGCTGACGTCACGTTGGAGCCCACGAACACAAACACTGACTGTAAGCCGGCTGACTAACGCCGTACAAACTGTCTGGCTCCCTGCAGGAGACGAGCAGAGGCCCCCGGACGACTGAAATAATCATCTGAGGTGTTGGCACAGGTGAATCGATGACTCTTAAGGCCAGTGATGTGTTACAGGTGTAACACCTCCACTGTTCTCATTGATTTTTTTTTCCTAATATTGCACGCTGTAATTTCATCCACAATTACAAGTTTATAGGAACGCGTTCTTTTTTTTTCGAGCGTTTTGAATCGATGCTCGCCTGATGGCTGATATCATTATGAGGCAGGAAAGCGAGTGAAAGGGGTGGAGGTGAATAATTTCTCCCCGTTTCCAGATGAAATGAGCTGCAGCGCGTTGGAAGTGAGATACGCATCTTCACAGACAATCCTCTCCGCCGCCATGAGCCTCTGCGTGTTTTACTGTAACTCTGGCTGCAGATACGGAGGCTTATCGCGGGACGAGACGAGAGCAGAATTAGTCCCAAACCAAAATGGTTCTCCTCACCTCTCCAGACCCGTCTTGCTGGTCCAACAGAATCCTGATTAAATTACCGTCCATCGAGCAGAACAGACAGAAGAACACAAATAAATCTACAATTATATTTATCATCAGTTTAGCTTTAGAATTAAAGTTGGGAATGATGACAGATAAAATGCTGATAAAACTTTATTTCATTTAGGCATAAATTTATTGTTTAGGTTTTATTAGCATGTGAGTCTGTAATTAACTTTATAAAGGCTGCAACCTGATTCAAACTTTTTGTTTATTTGAATTAATCTGATTTATTATTAGCTTTTATTGTTTCCCACTTTGTGTTAATTTATTAAATGTTTTATATTATTACATATTAATTTATTTTTATATTTCTGATTATTTACTTACTAAATTAGTCATATTATTTATATATTGTTTTATTAGTAGTAATTTGCTTTCCCACTTTATTTGTAATTTATTTATTTACATTTTTTAATTTACAAAGATCATAAATTTTTTTCCCAGGTAATTTATTTAACTTATTTTTGTTTTTCTGTTTTAATTCGATTCCATTTATTTATTTAATCACATATTTTGTTGTTTATTTACTTGTTTAGTATTTTAATTCTAATTTATTTCCAAGAATAAATAAGAAGATTAAAAATATGTAAATATTATATTTTTAGACCTTTTATAATAGCAAATTTTGCTGGACGGTAAATTATGCCAGAAATGATCACAGATGTCAATATTGTTGTTTTCAGACAAATTTCAACTTGACAACAAGCAAATTTTCTCTCTAATACTAATAAACTAAAGTTTTGTAAAAAAACATTTCACATATTAAATATCCAGAAATAAAACACAACAATGAGAAATAATAAATAAAATGGAAATAAAAACCACACGAATGAGTAAATGTAGCTACTTAATAACTCTGATTTTTAGTAGATTTTTTCCAAAAAGTAACTCAAGTAAATGTAACTAGTTACTTTCCAACTCTGAGTGACGACAGTAAAAAAGTATTTGGTAAAAATCTACTCAATAAAAAACTTCAGGAGAATTTTTGGTTAAAAATGAAGTTTTTCATTCAGTGGGAAGAAAATCTAGAAATTTTACTCAAGTAAGAGTAAAAATACTTCATAATAAAATGACTCACGATAAGGTAATTTTATTTGTATGGCACATTTTTACCAACAAGGCAGGTCAAAGTTCTCAAGTAGAAGTAAAAACTACAGTGTTGTAAAACTAATACATTAAAAGTTACTCAAGTAAATGTAATTGAGTAAATGTAACTAGTTGCTCTGATCTATTTGAGCTCACGTTCCAATTCTATGATAAACTATTAATTATCCAAAACTTTTTGCTCTACTTACTTATCAAAAACGGACCGTAATGTAATCCCACTTCTTTTTTCTCAAACAGTGAAACGGTTATTGTAGCTATTGCAGCAGTGTTACAATAAGAGCTTATTTTTAGAAAACATCAGAACAGCCTTATTAGTCCTTTCTAAAACTGGATAATTTGCCGTCTCCCATTTCATTCACAGCTCATCCTTGTCGAATAGGATGTACTCGAGCCCACTCCTTCTGCATGGTCTCCCACCTCGCCTCCCACTCAAACCATCCAAAGACGCGGCTCCGCTCTCATTTGGATGCAGAAGGCGCAGAGGAGCCTTGATCTATTCAGAACCGCTCTTACCGGAGCGGGGACCTCCTCCTCTTCATCCTTCAGAGGAGGCCGAGAGCGGCAGATTAAAAGTCACTGTGTTCATCACCCCGCTGAAGCACTCCCATTAACAGACATTACTCTGCCTCCACCCCTAAACTGGGTCTCCAAACCACTTGGTATTATGTGGTGGAGGAGATTCAAACAGTTAATGGTTTACAGAGGTGGGCAAGTAATGAAGCTCTACTTCAAAATATTTATACTCAAGCAAAACTAACAAGTAGCCATCAAAGAAATTACTCAAGAGCAAAAAACCGTATTTGGTATAAAAGTCTATTTGATGCATTTTGTGCCTTCATTTGGGTCTCAACTGCTTATAAAAACAGCCAAAGCACTTAAAAAAAACACCCAGTCGTTTTGTTGGCGGTAACTTAATATTTTTTGGTGTCTGGAAAATGAGACGTTTCAAAAACTTCCGGAATGTAACGTCACAAATCAGCAGGCGCTGCCTGTTGCCTAGCAACCCCAGCAAACCCCAGCCCGTCACCTAGCAACCCAACATGGAGTTCCAGCATGTTTGGTCAGCTGATTTCACCACTGTATGCGCTGCATAATGGCTGCTGGAAGAGACAAGTGCTCACAAACCAAGGCTTTGACGATTCTGAATTAATGTGGGATGAAAAAATGAACTTTAAACGGTTCTGTTTAGAAATATAAACACTCAACAAACTCCTTAAGTTAACAGCGATCACTCAGGCGAGCTTTATGACGAAGCAGCGTCAAAACTCATTCAAATTTTACATATTTATTACGAAGGGAGGATTTTATGTCAGACAGGGAGGGAATGACGCAGAAAATCTGTAACATGATGGCGCCAATGAGCGTGGTTAATTTTAAGGGCTGTGGTAAGTTAAAGCGCTTCATGGTGTGACGTTTTAACATTCCTACAAGAGCAACTTCTGTCTGTTCATGGGGAATTAAGTGTTTAACATTTTATTCTTTTTTTTATATTCAGCAACCTAAGAGGTTCATGTTTTGCTATATTTTATAAATATGTCTTTAGCTTAATAATTCTGTTTATTCAATACAGCTGACATTGTGTTAAAATTTTATATTTTTGCTAAATTTAACATGTGACAATGCAGCCCTTTATGTTATGGAAATACAGTTGATACAAGAGGAAACTCAGGTTTTTAAGATGGTCGTGTATCAATTAATCGTTAGTCGACCAATAAGATCAACCAGCATTAGATTAACTCATTAATTGATAACTAGGCTTTTTAAAGTTAACATCTTCCCAAGCTCTCAACTGCAAACACAATCCAGCTGTGGTGTTGTGGAAGCTGGTTCTGTGAAGAACTGATCCGTGTTTAAGGCTGTTTGGAGCTGATGGACTGGTTTCCTGAGGATTAAAACCGCTCCCTAATGGAAATGTCTCCCAGTCATTTACAGAGGTGTGTAAATGGCAGTTTTGGGGTTGCTCTGAGAGCTTTCCCCAGTGTTTCTGAGCTCAGCGTTCGTTGCTCCCAGCTGTTTAGCACAACAGGACTTGCTTCAGCATTTCTGGTATCCATTCTGGCTCCATTTTTCTTTTTTCTTTTCAACATAAGAAGGAGAGCGTGAGTGATTTCTCTCAGGGGTCAAGGTACGATCTGTCAGCTCTGCCTATGATTGTGCATGTGGCCTTTCTGGTATAAAGTCAATCTGTGCTGCTTTCTGTGTTTATTCTCTGGGTTTTATTGTTGCCTGTCTGTAAGAAGAGACTGTGAGACAAGAATCCTCTTTATTGGTTGTGAGTTTGGAGGCTTTCTTTAGCAGCAGGGACAAAAAAATTGCTAAGTGAAGAAAAATCATGTAGAAACTTAGTGCTTGATGAAAAAAACATTATCTCTGTGGCCAGTGCCGTTATTTGAGACGGGCATTTAGGCTGACCACCCAGGGCGCCACAGCCATGTGGGTGGCATGAACATTTATTGTTTTATATTCATATCCAGTCAAAGGAAAGTACCTTTTCTGTATTAAAAGGTGTAAAACAAAATGGCTCCAAACTAATAATGATATTGAAGTTGGTATCTGGTCCAAAAGGATGTTTTATTAAGCTAATTTTTCTTTAAGCGTTAAGTGTTTTTGCTAGTTTTTAAAAACTCTTAGCGCACTTTCCTTCCTCTAAATTAATTTTTCTGAATGAATTCTAAACTTTCAGTTGAATAAAATTCAACGTGTGTGTTGAATTTTTTTAGTTATCGACTGTTGGGAGTTCGTCCAAGTAGCTAGACGTTTATATTCATGCTCTTATTTTGAAGTGATTGAAGACAGTTTATGCAGCAGTTCAGTTTCTTCTCCTAACGTTCCTTCCCCCCCCAAAAAATTTAATTTATTTCAAACAAGAAACAAAATAAAACACAAACATTAGACACAGACGTAAATATAATAAGGCAAATTATAATGTCAAGATTTAATTGGTGCTTGAGGGTTTTAGTCAGATATAATTTGAATTGAGGCTAGCGCTTTAGCATTAGCAGAACTAATGTTTATGATTGGTGGTAAAATGTAAAGGTAATTTTAAAAAGATAGGCTTAACAGCTTTTCCTGGGTGTTTTAAAGCTACATATGCATAGCATTTTTATAAAGAATGTTACTTTTTATGAAGTAATGTTCTGCTAACTTCATGTAGCTTTTGTTGTGCTAAACAAATCTGAATAAAAATGGCTGTCAGTGTTGTGAAGGATGCCAACCCCTGGTTTAGATGAGTTAATTAGTTAAATAGCTGACGGAGACGAACCCAAAAGACCTGCAGCGAAGGGAGGTTCTCAACATGCACACCGCACTGTTCAGATATTCTTCAACAAAGAGGATAAAAAACTATGAATAATTTTTCTATCACATAAAACCCCAACAAAATAATATTAACAATAATTCATTAAAAAGTAGCAAATCAATAAAGAAGATCCACAGAAGTTTAAAATATTCATCCCTCTGCTTGTTTAGGATAACAGAGAACTTCTTAACATAAGTTTGTGAATCTTAAACAAAGTGTTGCTTATAAATTCAGAGCTCTCATTTCGGGTTGTGATGCCAGACCATAAATGCACCATGAGTCCATAGTTTGACATTAGCATCATAATAAAACTATAAAGAAGCATAAAAAAGATAAATCAACCCTGTTAGGATTTGATTTCACATTATGGAAATTGGCACAAGCACACTTTCCCTTTTTAACATCGCTCTACTACTTATTCTTTTAAAGTACTGCATGCAGAATATTTTTTTCAGACCCTGAAAGCATTCTGGGTTTGGCAATAACAGCAATTATAAATGCTCCCACGCAACCGTTCAAAGGACGGCCATCCAACGCGTTGTTTGTGCTGCTGAAACTCCTTCTCAACACTTTTTGGTAGCATTTGCAATTCTCTGACTCTGCAGCAGAATCACAATTAAATATATATTAATCACATGTATTTATAGCTCCAGTGCACAGAAAGCAACATGAGGAAAACTTTTACACATGCATTCACAGACGCATCTAAAAGTGTTTTAAAATGCAGAGACAGAATTCATTCTTCGTGCTGATGGCTGTTGAGAGCTTTCCTGGGTGTAGGCGATGCAGAACTACCAGAATGAGAACCTGTGATTGCTAATCTAACAGCTGCAGCCTGGCACCAAGCCCATCCACATACCGGGACACAGCTCGCCGCTCCACTAATTGGGCCGGAGAAGTCGGTGCATTGCAACAAAGCAGCGTAACAGCAGCACTTAAGAGCTAACAGGTGCCGTTTTTAAATTAAACATTGAGATAAGTCTACTTCACTCTGAGCTTTCACGCACAACTGCTCCGGATGAGTGCAGGACAAGGGCATCTTTCTAATTAGAAGGGTAATTATAAGTGTTTATTAGGCGTTAAAGGTCGAGGGCAAGGTCGTTTTACACACGGAGCTGAAGCAAGGCCAGTAACAGACCAATAAGGATAATCTGTATCAATATTTTAAATTTGGATTAAAGTTATATATTTAAATAAGAGAAAAATCAAAGAATAGAAATTTATCTCAATATCCTGCAAGAAAACAAAGATGCCAAGAGAAGATGAGTGCTTTAAAGATGAAGATGTTTTGATCTTCAGATGTAAAGAAACATTTTATTTTTAGCCTCTTTAGCTCAACTAAACAGAATCATGTTTTTAATAAAAAATACTCAAAGAACAAGTCTTTCTATTTTTATTTTGACCTGTTTGTTACTAAACTAAATATTTGTTCAACTCTTGTTCTCTTTGAACTTATTTCAAGCAATACAACTTGTTTAATTATTCATTTAGATGTAGTTTTTGTGTATGTATTGTGTTTTTAACACTAATTTATAAAGCTTGGATCAGTGGACACAATTCAGTATACTGAAACATATTTGCCATTTTTTCTACGAAATGATTGATTGAAAATAAGGGTAAACTGTAAATATCTTCACACAACTAATTACTACTAATTAGCATAAGAAATTACTTGTAAATTCAGTGAGGTTTTGATAAATGTCACAATAGTTTGGTCTTTTCCTGTGTTTTATGCTAGGAACTCATTTTAAAAAGTATTATTGGACTGGTTGATTAGTTTTAAATAACTTGACATTTGATATTTAATATTTTTTGTCTCCTGAGAGTCATGAGTTAAACAGTCGCTCCGTATTTGGGGCTGATGTGGCTCACCACTCAGGGCACCATCCTGGACTTGGGCAGCGCATGCGGTGAGAAAATATGGCCGTATTCTGGAGGGACCACCATTTTCTGTTTGGCAAAAATTTCCATTACCTTCACTCAACCTGTGACTCCAGGTAGTTCAGGCTACTGGTAACTAGTTGCTATTATAGCATTGCTAACTAACTAGCTACCTTATTTGTTTATGAACAGTTACCTGGACAACTTTTGTTTCACCACTCACTTCTGCTGCCAACCCATACGAGGCTAGCTGCAAAAAAAACAACTAAAAAACTTCTAAGGTTGGCGGTTAAGGTCAGCAGTGTAAGACATTTTCACACCAGATATCCTGATAGACTCAGTTCTCCTGGCAACAAAAATTGCAACATTTGTTACTTTTTCAGCTCCTGTGTTTTCACTGTGTCAAACAAACCAAACCCTTTGAAAAACCTGTTTCCCTCCTCGCCTGTAGGGGCGCTGCACCAAGAACCACTGGAGGAAACAACACGAAAATCTCAGAAGACACTGAGTGCAACTTCTTTCTTCACAAAATGGAAAAAAAATAGAGTAGTGTCATATTTCAGCGGTTGAAGGATTTCTCTTCAATCTTTTGTAAAAGACAACAAACCATTTCTCCAACTAGAGTTAGACTCTTTCATTTGTTTTGGTTGTATTTACCCAGAATGCCCTGCACTATAGTCTGCTTCCTGCAAACCCAGACCTATTTAGGCGGACAAGAATTCGATTGCGTGTTCATACCTCCACAAACGAACCGAACTTTCTAGGCAAATGAAAGAGGACTAAACAGAGTTGGTGTGAATGCACCTAACCAACATATATTAATAGTTTTCATTCTTAAATTTTGTTTCAGGTTGCATTAAAAGGATCTTGAAAACTTTCTGAAACTCTGTTCAACAGATATTAGCTAGAAAAGAGCAAAAATCAACTATTTCTACAGGAAAACTTGTGATGTAGGATCAAAGATCTACATTCAGGCAGGTTGATGCAACAGAGCAGAGGTGGAAATGCTCCTGTTATGCATCCGACTGTCTGTGTATCTACAGTTCCCCGACTGCACGCCAGAGTTTTATGTAGAAAGGTTTGTCTTTTTCAAAACAAACAAGCAGCGTGAGCATGCATGCGTGATAAGCAGCGCTGCCGTGGCCCCCATCCATTCAGGCCTCGCCCCAGCCTTCCCTATGAGTGACACCCCGACTAACACACGCACAGATAAACACTCACACTGACAAACACGATAAGGCTTTGCCCGCAAAAAGCACCGACGCTGACTGACTGATGGACGTCTCTATGGAGACCCCGTCACAGAGACCGACACGATGCCTCCCGCCGAGCCGGAGGAGGAGGAGGAAGAGGAGATAAAGAGTGGGAACATGCAGCGCAGCAGCAGCCTGATGGCAAACCAGACCTGAAACATTCCGGCACGTGCACCGATCCGGTCCGGCGTCACTGCCGAACCTGCCCCCTGATCCGCAGTCTCACCCCATCGCTCACACCTCTCCATCACTTTTTCCTCTCCTCCTTCTTTTTCTCCTCCACCCAACGTGTGTTTATTTCCATCCCTCACCTCCTCTTCTGGTTTCTCCACCCTTCTTTCTCTGCGGGTTCTTCTCTCCACCCCTCTCTCCCACGCTGTGCGAAATGGAAGCTCTTGCAGAGACCTGGGGTTGCCATAGTAACCTGCCATAGTAACCACTCACCATCTTGCGTCTCTCCGTCACGTCAGCGGGGGAGCGGAGGGGGCTCGGGGCCCCGCTCTGCTGCTCCTGAAGCGGGGAGCCACAGCTCGCCGGAGCCCGGGAAAACTACCCGAATCTCCTCGGTTCGGCTCAAAACAGCAGCCACATCACCAGCCTTCCTGCTCGATGCTAATCTCCCTTCACTGCTCCTTCACCTGGGCTTTTCCCGGCAGATTTTCAGCCGCACCAATCAGCGAACAGAGTGAGCGATAACGTCGATTTTCTGCGCCGTTTTAGAAAAGTAGTCAGCCTTTAGTTTTAGCGATGTCAAGTCAACAAAGCCATTCGGTCCTTGTTGGTCGCACTTCCAAATGTCTATTTAGCATCAATAGCGATCTAGTTCGGCTCCACAACTGTGAAGGATGGTTGTTTACAGCGCAGGAAACTTCCGGTAAGCTTCATACGAACTGGCGCATTATAAACGTCACAACCAAACGTTTGACTGAATAAAATGTAAAACTTCAACACAGATCCGCTGAACGAAGCAAAGCGTAAACCAAAGGGCTAGTTTCTACCAGGCTAGCTCTAAATGTTGTTTCAACATTTCATTTAAAGCATTCTGTATGACAACAACTAAAATAATTATTCAATAATTAAATTAATTTAGTAATAAATTCATCGCTAACTGGAATATACAACATATTCAGAGCAGTAACTAACCCAAAACTGTACAAAGAT
>CAEFZX010020178.1:0-15562 GCA_903066825.1 Alfaro cultratus
TGTGTGCGTGCGTGCGCGTGTGCGTGCGTGTGTGTGTGTGTGTGTGTGTGTGTCTTACTCGTGGACTCCTCCAACGGGTGCTGCGGCGGCTCACCATGCGGCTCAGGTCCCTGGCCAGACCAAACTCTGCTAATTTCACCTCCCAAGGAAACTTATTGACCATAATATTTCTCAGAGCTAAGTCACAGTGAACTATCTGCACAGAGAACCACAGCAACAAGTGTGTGTCAAGAAAACAAATATTCAAGCTCATATTCTTGCATGTTCTGGACATGCAAGAATATGAATAAGAGTCAAAAAGACATCATCTGAAACAGGTAGCAAAAAATTATTCTAAAGAAAAGTTTAAAAATATATATTTTAGAACAATTTAAGCTTTCAAAAGAAATAAAATGGCAAAATATGCCAATAGTGACACTATTTTTACTTAAAATCTACATGGAATGAAAGTCTTGTTGAAATTTTGTAATATATGGATTCAATGAAACAAATGTTCCAACATTATATAAAATATATTGAGAACATGTAGTAGTGTGTGAGAGGATTACCATTTTGGAGCGCAGGTGCTGCATCGCCAGGGCGATGTGGTAGGAAGCAATGGTGAGGAGGCTCTGCAGCTCTGGGTCTGCACTGAGGTGGACCCTGTTGGTCTGGAGGAAGGTCCTCAGTGTGCCATAACTAACATACTCCATCAGCAGAATGTGGGGCTCTGCACACAGGAAGGTTCACTCAAACACTTCCAGAGCTGGAATATTTAAATATTCAAAAGAACTGTTCCTATAATATTCGCTTAAAGGATCTGCCCTGTTTGATCTCGCACCAGCATATGAATATAAGCATCCCAGAAGGCTTTGGAACACTGAAAAGCTGCTACAGGTACATCTCTGGAATAACTGGAATATTTGTTCTGATGGGGCTCATTTGTTGGAATAAAAGTAAGTCTTATAATAATAATAATAACCTCTCAGCAGGTATTAATACTCTGTATTGGAAGGAAAAACTGTCATTATTCTTTCATTCAAAAAGTACAAATAATTATGCATTAATAATAAATCGTAGCTTATGTTGAACATTACAATGTTAGTCTGATTCACTGTTAGGCTGTGAGAACAAATGTTCTTGTATCTTTTCCTACAGTTTACATGAGCATGTTTGAACTCACGTTCACTGGTGTTCCAGTCCAGTAGCTGGAGGATGTTTTTATGGTGAACCAGTTTCCTCATGATGCAAATCTCCATGTCCACATGTTTGGGACGCACACCTTAGAGGGACCAAAACACAATCATTTGAAACTAAATTATGACCATAAACACATTTCAGATTAAATTAACCAATCTTTCAACCAAACACTTTCATAATAAAAACATTAAAACAATAAATAAAAATACAAAAACAGAGCAAAAACCAGTCTATACTATTTATTGTGTAAATACAAGTGAATCAGGTTTCATTGTATGGTTATGTTGGTAAGAATAATAAATGAATATTATTCAGCGTCAGGAGGGAAACTAAGCAGCTGCTTATAGGTCCCCCACAACAGGAGGGGCCGCCAAAGAGCAAGTCTTTGCTGTCTAGGTAAGGTAACGCTAATTTGGTGGAAACACACACCAAAGGTGCTGCAGGACACGTTTGTTGTCCTGCAATCTTTTGATGTGTCGTTGGTCCAACACACCTGGATTAAATGATTGAAATGTCTCCACCTACAGTAAAGTTCTGCAAACTGTTGTTTGTAGAACTTTACTACAAACAACAGTTTGTTGTTGAAGCAGAAAACACTAAAAAAGGTTCAGGACCCCGACCCTTGAGGAATAGAGTTTGACACCCATGACCTAAACGAAGACAATTTACTCAAAACATTTTTATCAAAAGTATGAATTTTCGGCTGTTGAAAATCCCCTTTATTACTCTAGTGACCGTTACAGTAAATGGACCTTCTTTGCTGATCTTGCAGGTGAACATGCTGTGACCTTTACACGTCCCTCTGCTCATCCTGGCCTGGTAGAAGACTCCCTCCTTCCCTGCTTTGATCAGCTGCAGCAGATTCAGATCTGACTTGGTGAAACGAGGTTCCTGCAATGAAACACTCCTGGTGAAGTCCTCCACAGAAGAAGAAGAAAGACCAGGATTCTTTTAATATGGACTGTTTTCAGAGAAGACTCCAAATCAGACAAATGGTCAAATCACCAGTCCATCACTGAGCAATAGGGAGACAGACAGGACAAACAATTATGCATGCACACACACACACACACACACACACACACACACACACACACACACACACACACACACACACACACACACACACACACCTAAGGAGAATTTAGAGAGATTAACCTGACAGTCATGTCTTTGGATTGTGAGAGGAAGCCAGAGTACCTGGAGAGAACCCACACATGCACAGGGAGAACATGCAAACTCCATACAGAAAAGGCTGGGATTTGAACCCAGGACCGTTTTGCTGCAAGGCAAAACTTCTACCAACTGTGCTACTGTGCAGCCCACACTGAGACTTAAATATTCATTTTCCTCTGAACCCAGCTGTGTGACGGTACCTGCTGCAGGCCTTTCCACAGCCTCTTGGAAGATAACCGGACTCTGGTTATCTGTAAAGGAGTTTCTGGAGGAAGCTGCTCGCCCTCGTCGTTCTCCACTGACTGGACTGTGGGTGACACAACGGGGGACTCTAACTGAGGCAAATGTCTCAGAATAAACTTGCTGCCCTGCTGCATTCGGACGGTTCGAACCACGGCACAGTACCTGCAGAAAAAAATGATTCATAAAGCAACATTGTACGAGACTGAAAAGGGCCTTTTAAAGCAAAAAACCCTGTTTACCTTGACTGCCCCTTTTTGTCAGAGAGCAACAAATGAGTATTTAAAGCATCATTTCATAGTTGCCTTTAAATTGGATTCTGTTGAGAACCAATAAGAGGTAAATGTCTAACTGGCAGAATATTCCTGGCAAGAGAAACCAGAAATATTCAGGACATCAGTTGATGTCCTGAGCGGCTCAGTGTTGAGGAGTTTCTAGTGATTATCTCCAGAGGTCTAATATTTAAGTATAATTTTAACATGTTAAATGATTAAAATTAAAATTAGACTTTCCCCTTCAGTATCTTTGGAAGTAATAAAATGAGGGCCTTAAAATTAATAGGTACAGTTAATTGTTTATTTCTATTTATGGATTTCTGTCTCTTCTAGCCTTGAACTGCAGAGATATTTGCAACCCTTGTGATGCTTTGTGGCCCCTGACTGCACACATTTGGCAACATTTGGTTCATTTGGTTTTTAAGCTAAATTATGCATGATGAATTTCAGTCTTCAAAGAATGGAAAACGTTTGCTTTGACATGAATTATTTTTCTCTTATTTATCAAATATTTTACTGTGACTTTACTTTCATTCTAAGGATCCCAAACATCCGGTGGCTTTTACAGGAGAGCAACCTTTGGTACGTCTATTTATTAAACTTGGCTTTATACAGGACATGTTTTCAAAGAGTGGCACATATTTAGTTCCTGTTGTGAGTACGAAGATAAACCTTTTGAGACCAACAGAATAGAAAATAATTTCACCTCATGTTGATTTGGACCTGTATGTCTTTCAAATGTGTTTGACCCTTTTCACGTGTTGGATCTACATGAGAGACTTTTTGTTATTAAATGATTGAATGTTTAGTCTACTGTTAAGAAGAAGTAGATAACTTAAATATTTCTTTGAAAATAGTTTTTGTGAGAACTTAGAGAATTAAGATAACTCTAATCACACAGCATACTTTCTGTAGTACTATGAAGTACTATGAAGAGATTCATAGTACTACATGAATTGCACATGAAAAGGATGTTTGTCATCTAAACTAGCAAGGTGGTTTTAAATAAAAATCATAAGTTAGTGCTGTGATGGATTTCTGAAGAAATTTGTGCTGCGGACACAAATCAGGATGTGTTTGACATTGAATACTGAACTTAAGTGAGCTTTCTAAAAACCCAATTTCAAATATATTTGTTCATTTTAAATTTAGCATGAGCAAACTGCACAAAAAAATTCTTACTTTCTGAGAAACACGGCGCCCAGCACAATGAACAGCAGCACGATGAAGCAGAGAACTCCAAGGACGACGTAGAACTCTGCTGAAAGACAGAGGTTCACGTTTAAAATGTTTGGATAATTCTGCTGGATATTAATCTGAGTTGTGGAAGCCTGACAGCTCACTTGTACACATATCAAAGGCAAAATTCGCTATGCTCTGCGTCATCTGCCCCAGGAGCCCAAAGTGGAGGAGTGTGAACAGAAGAACATCACTTTGGTCTGGAAAAGGGGTGAAAACTTTCAGACAGATGTGGAGGAAAAACAGTTTTGTTTAAAACTTGGCTACAAAGCAAGGAGACGCAGGAAAGATGTGCGCTGAACATCCAACCACCTTACCTCTGGTCGTTCTGAAGACAAGAACGGTAGAGAGTCGAAGGATCCAAACCAGCTGTAATTCTTTACTGTTCTAAGCAGCTTATTAACACAGCGTCAATCTTGTCAGAGTTGAGTGTGATCCTCTGACCTATCTGTCACATTACCAGCCGGAGCTCAGCTCGCATGTGAACCACAACACAGGCAGAGGAAGTGAACAGAAGCAGCAGGTGGCTTGAGATGCAAACTCCCTCAGACGCAGCGCTGATGCTCAGCCTGGATTCAGCCCACAGTGTATGAAGAGGAGGCCCAATCTGAAGCAGTGGGATGAAGATCAGGATGAGTTCATTCCCTCAGTTCAAACAACAACAAGTGCAAAAATGCTCTTTGCAAGATGTGGCTGAAGGGTCAAGAGATGTTTTTTTTTTTCTTCAAAACTGGAACTTGACTTTTTTTGTAAAGTATTTATTGCAAGACTTTCAGCATGGAATTGTAGCAGAGAAGAAAGTCATCAGATAAATAATATTACAACTTAAGGTTAAGCAGTTCTTTTAAAAATTCAAATGCTGTCTATAGCTACTAAATGATGTCCTAAAAATGTTCAGCTCATGATAAAAATGTGCCTAATGTTTTAACAAAACGAGTAAAGTTAGCCCATGAATTTTCAGCATTTAAAAGCTGCTAAAGGCATCCCAGGCTATTTATAAATTTTTACTCAGAATAACTTTGTCAGTCTGGGTCAGATGAGAGGCGGGCTGGAAAACCTTTAAAATAGTGTGCAGGGTTGCAGTTGCATGTCTCAGTAGCACCTTCTAATTCGGGGAAGCGGCTGCAGAGACCCTGCATGTGTGGTTTTCCTCCCTGAGCTGCAGCAGAAGCTCGCTGTGACAGCCTGAACACACACCGTCACAGTGACAGGCGCTGATCAAACCAAGTCCAGCGCAGGCAGGATGTGGCCTGGATCTGCCGGTTCTGGTCAAACAGCAAGAAAAACTCTGAGGTTAAGCCTGTACTCACATGTGACATGTTGGGATGTTTTCATTTCAATGTGGAAGATAATCATTCTGACAGTTCATTATGGAGTGAACTGTCAACTGAGAGGCCTCTCTCAGTTGATGTTTTTAAAGTTTCTGGATTCCTGTTTTAATCAGTGATACTAATAAAGAGTAATTAGTATCACTGATTGTTAGTATCAGGTATGTATTTTCCAGGCACAGAAGGCCATTTTATAGCACAATCATGTTACCTTCAGTTGTTATAGAAATGCTGTGTATATCAAACATGGTTTAAAAGAAACTTGACTTTATAATTTGACATCTTAAAATGGGCTCCTGCTCTTTTTGACACTAGGAGCTTTAGGCTCTAACGTTCCTAAGGTTTCCTTAACAAGCCTCACTTTGAAAAGGTAAATTGATTATTAACTTAACAGAATTGTATTAAATGATTGTTAAGGAAGTTAAACATGTTTTTACCACTTCTCTCTCCCATGAGGTTTGCACAGATAAAACATTGTAACTATTCTTGTTTTGCTTGTTTTTCTGTGACAATAGGAGTTTGGATTTTATCATTCCTTCCTTGTTTTCTTCTAAAATGATTTTTGCTATAATCATGACTTACCTGCCCACAATGCTTTCACTGTGTCATGGGTGTAAGGCACCTGAGGCCAAAAGGATAATGCAACCACTGAACAAAGTTAATATAAGTCTTACTATGGTTTTTACTATGTAAAGCTTGGCAAATATTTCCAGAGTATTCCTTTGTTATTGTGGTTCTGTTTCCTATTATTAAATGCTGATGTCTGGATTGAGGAGCAGCTGCAGTCCTGGTATCACAGGAGCTCTGCCGAGACTCTGCCAAAACAACATCTCAATCTATTCTGCAGAGAAATGTGCAAGCATTTTGAAAATGTTCCTTGTTCTTTGATAAGTAGCCCACATCACTACCCCTCCACCACTGTGCTCAGCAGTTGCTCCAAGGTGTTTTTGATGGTACCTTGTTTTTCTCCTACTTATGTGCTCAGCATAATTCCCTTAAAAAATGATAAAACTGCCAAACTATTTCCACAACTTTGAACAAAAACAATTTTTAATGAATGTAATTTCATCTGCAGTTTAATTTGTTGCTTGGTTATTTTGTTACAGATCAACAGTATCACTCCATATACAACTACAAGTACAATAGTTTGTACAGTTCATATTCAAATACACAGTTTTCATTGGCTTATTTACAAAACACTTTATGTACATGTTTTAATGTCAGTGCAATGTCACTTTCTTTCAACAAACACCTTACAAAAAAGCGTTTTTTTTTGTTTTTGTTTTTTTAAATTAACAAGTCAGCTTTCAATCTGACAGTACAGAAGTTAAATAAAAAGAGGCTACAAACAGACAGACAGCTCAGTAGTAGATCGCTCCGCCTGCCAACATGCTGAAGTTATGTGCGGGTTGAGGGGGCGGGGCAGGGGGCATCAGCCCTGTGGTTTAACTGGGTCTGTTTGTCCTGGTTCCATTAGGCAGACCTTTTGATTTCTGAAAATTGTGCTAAAATTAGCCCCTATTTTTAACAACAGTTTGAGCTGCAGGTGGCCTGAGGGCACATTTATGGACAGAAAACAACAAAATCAAAATCTGACATGTACTAGGCATATAACTGAATGCAGCACTAGAAAATGGGTTCTTGACTGATCTGATCCTTACTGCAATTTTCCCTTTGAGACATTTCAAACACATAAAACTGAACGTCATTAATAGCTCAGCTAAAAGGCAGAAAGGTGGAGGAAAAACATCGTTCAGAGCAAACATAAATAGGACTCATCTGCATACTTTCATTCATTCAACAGTCTCTGCTAAGGAAAAGATGACTTCATTCTAATACATATTCTCCAGAACAATGTCTTCTCCATGGATACAGCAGCTAAAAAGGAAACTGTGTGCGTGTGTGTGTGTGTATGTATGTGTGTGTAGTGGGGGAGCCAGAGGACATTTCAGCTGCAGAGGTTTCCTACTACTACTGATAAACTCAAAACAGACCAAGCTTTAAGTGAAAGAAACATGCTTGCCTTTGCGCTTGCTTTCAGCTGAAATGACAGAAACTTTTGACCAAGCTGCTCACTTAAGGAATGCAGTGCAGCTTTATCTTTTCCATTCATGCCGGGCGTTAATGCTGCAAACAAATCTCATTTTGAGGCTGTTGGAACTTGTTTTAGCCGAGTGTGTTCATAAGTTATGTTATGAACTCAAAACCTTTGGCGCTACGGCTCATATTTAATCTGTATAGTAACCATGAGTCATCTGATGTCAGACTTTACCATCAGCCCACATCAGCAGGTTGTCTGAAAAAATCTGTAAAGGGACTTACAAATCTGACACCAGATTAGCACAAGATCATAAATAACCAACTGATTTTATAATGAAAACCTGTTTGACTCGGGAGCTGAATCAGGTGGAAATCACTTCCGCTCACATTTACTTTGAACACGTGGCAGGCTGAAGATGGTTCAGATATTAATCATAACTAGAAATCTCCTGAAGTGGGGTTCAGGTGTGAGGTCATGAGCAGTCAATATCCTACTTTCAGTAGACTCAGGGCCAGACTGAGGCTAAAACAGACTTTTATTTTTAGAACGGAAATCTCAAAATGAGCATAATCAGTTATGCTAACACTATTTTACAAATCTTTCAGTGCAGTCATGTTTGCATTAAATCTTTATTTACACAGAACTTTCTCCCTGTTTGCAGGTAAATTGGGACATTATGGTCTGCCACAATGGCCTTCAAATGTGAAACATGTACTGGTACATTTACCTCTTTCTGCTTAGCTGTACATGCTCCACCTGCTCCTGTGACTAACCAACTAACTTCCCAACCAACTAACATTCTCACTAGAAACACATCCATAGCAAATGTGACTGGTTTAAAGATTTATGAACCAATGTTTACACTAAGTGCAGGAAATTCTTTGAGATTGTGGTAGTTTTAAGACAGCCTCTTAACAAAACCTCACTTCAAAAATTGGGTACTATCCCTTTAAATTGACATCACTTGAATTACTACAATTCGAAGGCTCAGCTGCATCAGTCAAGTGTTTTTAGGTTATTGATTAAATATTAGAATAATAAAAACACTGATAAAATTCCTTATGATAGTACAGTCAAAATTTTTTCTCCCTAAATGTTCCAGGTTTGTTTCCAAGGTTGCAAAGATTTAATCATCAGAAAGATGTGTAAAGTGACAGCAGGGAACTGCAGCAGGGGTAAGGTGCAAAGAGAAGCTTGTTTCCTGTGGGCGTGGCTTCAGCTAGACATCCAGGTCTGATCTAAAGAGATCCGCCTCAACAGAAAGTCTTTCTGTTTACAAAAATAAAACATGTCTTATAAAACGCCACCTCCCCAGAATCCAGGGACAAAGTCATGAACATATACTGAACATATTTACGCTTCTGTTTTTTTTAAATCATGGCACCTCTCCAGAATAAATGGAGGTTCCCAGGTGAGCTCCTGGAGTTGTGGCTTTACACACATCTACACAAGTCATTTGGCAGCCGTGGGTGTAGAGGGCTGCATTTTCTCTTTTTCTGGTGTGGGAACTCTGAAATGCAAGTACCTCGTCTCCTACAGCGAAAGGAACAACATATTTCTCATTAACACTGTTTCATACATTTAGGCTACAGCTGCTGCACAGACTGCATGATGGGAAGTGATGAGGTAGCATATGATATTAATCCTAGTGACACATTACCCTAATAAAACGGCTTTAAAAGCATCTCACAGTATCCAATAGTCTAGATAAGAAGTTTCAAATCCATAATGGCCTGTGGCACCACATATGACACCAGCATGTATGTACTGAACTTTAACTATTCCCAAATGGCCCAGAGAACAGCGACACTGTTCTTCTTCTGATGACACAATCTCAGGTGGAAATGCTTTCTCTCCTCCCATCATCACAGGTGACCAATGCACAGTGATAAAGTGACATCACTTCATGACTTGGCCACATCGGCATACATTCAGAGATCTGTGAGGTTCAGCTGAATGTTACAGGTATGCTATGGCAAAATACACATAAAGGAGGATTGTTTTATTTATTTTTTATTTTTTTCACTGGGCTTTCACTTGTACCACATTAGTGCTTTGGAAAAGGAGGGGAGGGGCGGATGTGACTAATCTAGGTTTGGATTGGTTAGAAGTGCTGCGCTGCCTCCATGCAGGCGGTCAGAGGCGTGGCTCCGAGCCGTTAGCAGTCTGGGAGGATCCAAACAGCTGGCGCTTCCTGCCCAGAGCCAGAGCGGGGCGCAGGGGTAGTGTAGTGACTGGAAGGCGGCGCGCTCACTGAAGGACACAGTACTTCTTGTAGTCGGACTCAAAGTCTTCATCCATGCTACTGGTGTCGGCCATCTTTTTGCCGTCGATCTTTGGCAGGAACTGGGAGTAGTCGACTCCCTGCTGCTCGTAGAACAGGATGTAGGCCGAGTCGGTGTCAATCTCCTCAGAGTGAACTTCCTGTTGAAACGACAGATCCACCATGTCATGTCGTGAAACACCAGAAAGAGGGAAGCAAACCTAAAAAAAGGCTTCTTCAGATAAAACATGAAGATATATTTGCAGCACCTCACAAAAGCACACATATACCTTTAAATAGCTCACATTTAGTCCGTGACTATAAACTTCAATGTAATTTGTTGTGATTTTATGATAGATAAACTTAAGTGCATATTGCGGAGGGTTGTTGTTCTGTTAGGATGTGAACCTCTAGGATTCTCTCCCATCTGACCAGGTTCCCTGTCCGGCCTGGAAATAACCAGCAAAAAAACAACCCGCAGCACAATGCTGCCACCACCATGTTCTAAAGTTCCAGTGGTGGGTCATTAACATTTATAATTCAGGGATGTCATTGGTTGCAACATAGAAAACTTTAAGACGCTGTAGAGTAAAGTGTAAAACATGCATTAAACTGAAGGCCCGGGGGCCAAATGTGGCCCGCCATAGTTTCTTACATGGCCCTCTAGACTCTAGAAAACCACATAAAAAATGTAACATTTTGCAGATCAAATCAAAGAGACAGACCCTTATTAATGTTTTAACAGGTTTTATCAATACATTCTGCCACAACTGGTCATGATCTTGGTGTGGCCAAAATGAAAATGAATTTAACATTCCTGGTGTAAAAATGCTAATGAGAAAATGTTTCTTGTTTTTCTTAACTGCCAGAAAAATAAACTTCGTAGTGTTATGTGTATTTTAAAAGTGTCTGTCAGGAGAGAAACACCCAAACAGGGTTAGCAGGAAAACACACATAATTTTAGTTAATTCTCTGGTGATTCACTCAGACCAAAAGGCCATCCAGGATCACTTCTAAAGCCCTGATGTGTGTATTTGTTTACCTTGCAGCTGCTGTCATTGTAACAGTACCACTTGTCATTGGGGTTTTTGGCATATGTCACATAGTGGCCCCCTCCCATGATTCCTGAATGACACTGAGAGGATAAAAATAGACAGATGAAGAAGTTTGTTTAATTTCTAACAGCGTAAACTCATTACTAGAGTGAATATGAGGATGGTACTGACTGATATTGCATAGAGGTTGTAGAGGGGATCCAGACACATGTCCCTGTGCTGAAGCAGAGAACTGTCAGGATCCACATTGCTCTCTATGCTGCAGTCTGACCCCATCCCGTTGCTGTCTCCGTTCATCAGGATTACGTCACAGTGGCTGCTGGACGCCTCTGTGCCGCAGGATGATTCTGACGCCGCCTGATCGCTGGAGCCCACAGGTCCTGCTCCTGCCGCTGTCGCCACCCTCTCCTCTGTGTCCGCCTGCGGCGCACCTTCCCGGGATTCGGCTTCAGAGGACGCAGCTCCTTCTAAGTTCTCCTTGCTGCTGGAGAGCCGGTGCTTGCTGCCAAGCTGCGGCAGCCGTAGCCGGCCTGGCCTGCGACCAGCAGGCTTTGGACTACCGGAGGGGCTGCTGTTCCGACTGAGAGACGGAGCTGATCTCCTGCTGGAGGCTGGAGAGGCTGTTATAAAACAAAACCAGATAAAAGTTCATGACTTTCCATCTCCACCTGACTGAACCCCCAACAACATTCACTGGATTTTGGAATTAGGAAGGTAAAGACATTCAGTTACTGCCCTGCTATTAGTGTTAAATTCTGGAAAAATGATTTTCCCATTTCACAGATTTCTTCTGTTTTTGCTATTTTGTCACATAAACATGTTTCAGATTAAATTATTTATAGTATCAGAAAGATGACCAAAGTAAAAACAAAAACCAATTTTCAAGTTAAATTAAAGCTGCCGTATGCAAGTTATAATGAAATACATATATTTTTTACATATTTGTTGAAACTGTCACTATGTGTTGACAGTATGGCACGAGATAATCTGTGAAGAAAATTCAGCTCCTTTGCTGTATCACAGTGCTAACTAGAAACAACCAATCAGAGCCAGGAGGCGGGTTTTAGAAATGTCAATAACAACTTGTGAGGCGCTTCTCATCCCTTCCTCCCTTTGACTGTGGTGCTGCAGCTAGCAGAGTCTGTTGTGGATGCTAATGCTAGTTAGCATGGCCACTCATGATAGTGGATACATGGTTTTCTGTAACTGTGAATTGTTTTTCTGCCATTTGCACAATTTGTCACATGTATATGAGTTTGATTAACAATGCTAAAACCCTCCCCTGGCTCTGATTGGTTGTTTTTGTGGATTTCTTCAGATAGCAATAATAGCTCAGAGAGGAGGGAGAGGACATCGATCTTTTCCCAGATTATCCCAGGCTGTTACACTGTCACAGCCTGGTGACATTTTTAACATATATGTAAAAACATATTCTTTATAAAACTTACGTACTGCAGCTTTAAGGGAAGAGAGATATCTAAACCAACATGGAAACAGCATATATCTTTACTGTCTTGACTTTATACAGAACTTTGTTAAAAATTGGGAAGTTCAAAAATCGCAGGGCGATATTTCACAATTTGAGTCCTACTCATCACTTATGTCATCATTATCACCAACTGGGGTTTCACACTGTAACTATTCTATTTCCAACTTTTACCAAAAAGCTGTGCAAGGTCGGGACAATAAAAAGAGGTGGATTATTAATTTAAAAAGTTTAAATAGGCCTATGACAAAATAGGATGAACATATAAAAATCAAATTACAAAACGCACCAATTACACAATTAACATGCTGCACATGGCTATGGTTCATACATCTCCTCATGTGTCCAGACAATATTAACATTTATTACTATTCTACATATGGAAGTGGCAGAGATCCGATTTTTTGGGGAGGTGAAAAGATCTGAATTGGGCCTTTCAGACTGCCATGAAAAAGTCAGATATAGGTTGGGCAAAAAGAATTGAATTTGGGTTCCATGTGCCTTCTATTTGAATGTAGTTTTAGTTTCAGAAGGAACAGATTATTCAGCTTTCATTAGCATAGTTCATTTTGACTCAAACAAAATAAGGAATTATAATGATATAAAACGGCAGAGAAATATATGGAAGCAGCTGATGCAGGTCTAGAAGCAATTGTGCTTAAGATACACAAACGGCCAGCAATGGTACTGAGTACAGCACTTAAAAGAGCTGACTGTGAATCAAGAGAGACAATATTTCTATATATATATAAAAATAAAAATCAACCTTTCGGTTCAAATTAATTCAAGAAAACAGTCAACTAAAAGAATCAAGGAAACCCCAGAGAATGATCCATTTAAAGACAGTAGGATTCTGACCCTGTGTCTGGTAGCTGCTCAGCTATATTTGGGACATTTCTAATCCTCCTGATATCACTCATGTTGCTCTCACAGACATATATGCACTAGAGCTCCCTCTGCTGGACACCCATTTTCTAAAGAATCAGAAACTTATGAACAAATGTTGACGAACTTCCTTATGCTTCACTGTGTAACAGCTGTGAACTAACATGGAGCTTGGTGTTATTATCTCAGTGACTCATTAAGCAGGAAGTTAGTGGAAGTACCTTTGGGCAGGTTGCAGAAGCCAGCCGGAGCAGAGATGGAGGACAGGTTGTCTTCCCCGACCCTCAGCAGGTCCTCGCTCTCACTGCGTGAGTGCAGGGAGCGCTGCTCCAGATCTCTGGGGGCCAGGAAGGCACTGGGGTCAAAACTCTCTCGAGGGAATTTAACAATCTTCTGAGACTTTATCCAGCGACCATTGACAAACTGGAAGCGCTTCAGGTGGACAATCTGGAGAAAATACAAGTGGCAGACATTAAAACACCTCACATACAGTCATTATTGTAAGTCCATGTGGAAGCCAGCTCCAGGGTTCATGGTTTACAGACCAGGATGGGCGGGAGCCTCCACAGGTCCAGCTTCTTGGTGGCCAGCCGGTGGGTCTTGCACTTTGAGCAGTAGTAAAGCTCATCCTCCCCCAGCTCCTCTTCACTGGTGAAGGCCTTCAGACAGCTGTCCAAACTGATGGGCTCGGCCTGAGCTCGTCGAGACTGCTCCACACTGCAGTGCTCCTCCACAATCTGCAGGGAGACACAGAGACGGTTGCTGCTCTGCACTGACCGCCTTCTCTTTCACTTACAAACACAATATTTTGATTATATTCAGTAAAGATCGTGGCTTTCCTGAATGTGTGACACATTTAGTCAACTTGTCAATTAAACAAGACCTTTTGCCTATATGTGAAAAAAATCTGCCAGTAAAACTGGTATTTAAAAAAACATCATTATTAAGGAATTTTTGATTTAAAACAAGCTCTTAAAGCTCACTGAAAAGTTAATGTAAGTTTGTTCTGTCTTATTTCAAATATACTAATATATGCACTAGAAACTAGGCAAAAAAAATATTTGGTAGAATTTTGTGAATTTGTTGTTCTTATTTGTTCTAAACTTTTCAACTTGAATGATTCGAAAACATTCTTGGTATTTATAGTAATTTATTTCTAATAACAATCAAAATCATTTGAATTATAATAATAGAGGGGTGGCTCAAGACGTGCACAGTTCAAACATTTTAATGTTTCATAGTTAAAAGGCAGAGTGTAACCAATGGTTAAGACAGATCTTAAAATACATTTCATACTCAAACTCTCAAATGCTGATGAATTAAAAAAAAAGTGAAGCAGAGTGTGTCAGGATTCCTCAGTGGTGATGTCAAAGACTCACCACCTGTTAGTGCAAACCCCTGATGTCAGTTGCTGCTGCTAAAGTTGGAACAAATAGTTGTCAGGTATGGGAGTAAATAACTTTTTCCAAGAAGTTCCAGTTGGTTTGGATAGTTTTCTTTTCCCTTAATGAACAAAATCATCATTTGATAACTACTTTTAGTATTTTCTCAAGTTATCTTTATCCAATTTTAGAAATTTGATTACTGTCAAAAAGCAAAGATAGAGGGAATGTGTATAGAGGCAAACAGCACTGCAAATCTCAAAGATTGCTTTTTTTCATTCAGCTAATGTAGAAATTCCTCCCCACAGTGGTGTGTGTGTGTTATGTGCTGCTCCCAGTCTGAGGCTGCTGGTGTGTATTTACCCTCTCCTGGGAGGTCTGGTAGCGAAGGTGCAGGGCGGTGGGATCCCAGTCCACAGCTATATAAGCATTCCCTACAGAGGCTCTGTCCTCTGAACACTCTATGGTGCAGCCTCGACAGAACCTGGAACAGGACAAAACAAACGGAATATTTCATTTTCTGAACCTGAATGTTGCATTAAACACCTTTCTTATGAATTTTATGTAATGTGACAGCATCATTAGGCCTGTCGAGATAAATGATAAATCAATTAATCGTACGATAAATTAAAACTATCGACGTCATTTTAATTATCGGCATTATCGTCTCTTTCGGCCTTTTTCTCTTTCAGTTGATGACACTAAATGAAAAAAGGCTCAACTCCGGTGCTCTCCACTGACCCTCCCTTCCTCATTTCCTTAGTGTAATGCCCAGCGCACACGACACGATCTTAGAGCTGTCGGCCGACTGTCGGCCCATTTCCAAAACCTGAGAGACCTGAGCGACCACACATTAGCCGACAGAAATCCTAGCTATTACGGTTCGATCGTGCTGTCTGGTGTCCAACAATGGGCACAAAATAATGGCTACAAGTTCAGTTAACTAATTTTAAAACCAGGTATTAATCAATGCTTTACTACAATCTACCTGCAATGCATGTGGCTAGTGTCAG
>CAEFZX010020180.1:0-29482 GCA_903066825.1 Alfaro cultratus
GTGCTCTTCCGATCTGTTAAAATTGTAACTATGTTATGACCGTATGAGACAGATAATGTGTAAAAAAAAAAAAAGAGAAAGAACTCAAGCTCCTATACTAGAAACAACCAATCAGAGCCAGGAGGCGGGTCTTAACGCTGTCAATCAACCTCTGCTACAGCTTTTTTCCATCAGCGCAGCATGTCGTGAATGCTACACCAGTTAGCATGTCAGAAAAATGGTTTTCCTTTATAGTAAGATGCTTCTGAGTACATGAGGTTGATTGACAGCGCTTTGACCCGCCTCCTGGCTCTGATTGGTTGTTTTCAGTCAATCAATCAGAGCGGCAATAGTAGCTCAGGGAGGAAGTGGAGGAGATTAATGTTTTCACCTATTTTCTGTCTCATAGCAACATGGTGACAATTTCAACAAAAATGTAAAAAACATTATTTATAAAAGTTACATCCTGCAGCTTTAGTGAGAAAGATAATGGGTGTCCAAACAGAAAACAATGCACAACCTCAACAGCTGAGAAACAAACTGAGGTGTTTTCTTTTGAAACAAAGGCGCCCTGAGGCACTCCGGGTCAGAGGCAGGGGAAGTGGAGCGGGGCGGAGGAGTAGATAGGGTAACCCAGTGGCGGGTCGGCGGCCTGAACTGTCAAGTTTCGGAGCATGAAGGGGTGAGCCTGGATGCTGTACCGCTCCTCGTCGTCGTTGGTGGCGTACAGGAGTTCCCAGGAAAGGTTTGCCCACTGACCTCTGACCCCCTCTCCGTTCAGATGGCCGACCTGCACCAGCTGCTCCTGCAGGGACAGGACCCGACCCGTGTAGGTTCCCTGAGGACGGAAGACAGACAGCGCCTCTGAAAACTAAACCCACAATCACAATGTGTCCCAGAGCTGGGTGGTAACAAGCTACATTTACTTCAGTAACTTTTTTTGAAAAAGTACTATTACTTTTACTTGAATAATTTTATTATAAAGTATTTCTTCTGTTGCTTGAGTAAAATTTCTGGATTCTTTTCCCACTGAATGAAAAATAAACAAGTTTTAACCAAAAATTCACCACAGCCAGACACACACCTGCAGTTTTTGTTAAAGTTTCATAACTTATTTTATCGAAAGAAACTGATTTGGAACATTTTCTTTTGCCTGATTTTTTTAATTCTGTGTTACTGGTATGAATTATTGTTTTTAAATTGATGTAGCACAGATTGTTTAGTTACCATGGAGAGGTCGTGTCCCAGGGAGAACAGGAAGGGCTTCTCCTGAAGGACGCTGTCGTGCCAGCCTCTTTCCGTCACCAGGCCGATGTACCAGTCCCGTTCATATTCCTCTAAAGTGCTGAACAGTTCCTCCGGGGACTCCATCGGCCCCAGGCTGGCCTGGTCAAAGAGCAGCTTGAAGCTAAACCTGTTGGAAGAGAAAAACAGACACACATCTCTCGAATCAAAATTTTGGTTTTTGAGGATATAATATTTGGAAAAATCCTTATTTTTCACCACTGCACTCCTTTGGTTTTAATCGTTCAGGCCGGTCATCTTGTTCTAGCTTCTATTTATTTGAACTTTGAATTCAGGTACAATTTTTATTTTTTAATAATGAGATTGAAGTCATAATATTACCAGAATATAGTTGTAATATTAGGTGAATTAAGCAGTAATTTTATCAGAACTCCAATACAAAAAAAATAAATTAAAATGAGGAATGTTGACCATTTTGTCAAGTTACAGTTTGGTATAAAACTTTTACAAAAAAGAAAATGTGTCAGCGTCTAATTTTTATCAGCTGCAGGACTTTGAAATGATTAAGCAAAATATTTTGAAGAAAAAGACCACATGGATTAAGCTGGTCACGTCAGAACTTGTTTAACTCTCGCTAACTTCATTTTAAAGGGAACCTATTATGCAAAATTTACATTTTACTTGTTTCTGTACATCTATTTGGGTCTCTACTGCTGTTAAAAACACAAGCACATAAAAAACAACAACATTAGGTTCTTGGTTTCTGGAAAATGAGCTGTTTCAAAAACTTCCCGAATCCACCAAGTTAGCAGGCACCGCCCTGTTACCTAGCAACCCCAGCTGAGCACCGCCCTGTTACCTAGCAACCCCAGCTGAGCACCCCCCTGTTACCTAGCAACCCCAGCTGAGCACCGCCCTGTTACCTAGTAACCCCAGCTGAGCTCCGCCCGCTACCTAGCAACCCCAGCGGAGTTCCAGAACGTTTGGTCAGCTGTATCGCCCATAAACCTGTTCAAGGACGCATAATAGGTCACCTTTAAGAGTTTCTTCTGGTAAAACTGCGTCATTTTTCTGCTTAGATTATGACTTTATTCTCATAATTAAACAAAAATTCTCATAGCCTGCCCCTAATACTTACAACTCGCAACTCAGAAGGAATTATTGAAATAAAAGACACTTTTTGATTGACCTAGAGGAGAAGAACAGATAGGAAAATCTAATTTTTGTTTTGAAAATGTTTGGGTAGGTTATGCAAAGTTGCTTCATCCAGTGGATATACAGAATGTGTGAGCAGCATCTCTTTGTCTCTATGGGATATTTGGAAAAATTGTAACGTTTGAAAATAAAAAGACTGAAATAAAAGCTATTTTGTGAAAATATTTTTTATAATCTGTAGTCTCTTTTTTCGGAAAATAAAAAAACAAGACAGAAAAATTGAATCAGATATTGAATCTGGTAGGAAGATAAAATCGAATATTTTATTTTGAAGCCGTATCTTCCAGCCCTATTCTGGTCCCATTAAAACCAGTTGAAATCAGGAGCTTCTACCTGAAGGCCTGCAGTGTGAGCTGGTAAAGATCTTTGCTTGAAGACAGCCAGTCCAGTCCCTCCGTCCACGGCACGTCTCCGCAGTACAGCCTGTAGATGTAACTGGGGCTGGTGAACGCCGACTCCGCCCCCACAGAGATGAGGCAGGACAGCGCCACCTTCACGTGCAGCTCCTTCAAAACCTCGTCCTCCTTCAGGGCTTTGGTCATGTCCTCCAGGGGTTCCCCCTGCGCCGCCAGCCCGAAGCGCCCCAGGCTGAAGCGAAACCATTCCTCCGGGAACAACGGCCTGAGCGACAGCAGGCGGGACGGGAGCAGCGGCGCCGTCCTCCAGACAGGAGGCAGGTTGAACGCCTCCGACTGCGGGCAGCTGAAGTTCAGGTGAGGGCTTTCTCTGAGCACCTCCGGGTTTCGGCCTCTGTCCACCGCCGGCATGCCGATGCTGAGCCCCAGAGGCTGCAGCGGCTGCAGCGCGGACAGCGCCATGTTCTCAAACAGGCTGTCCATCTCTACGGAGCCGGGCAGCGAGGCGCCAGTCTGCGGCGCCGCGTGTCCCCGCTGCGCCTCCGCCGTCACCAACGCCACGGTCCGCCGGGCCGGCTGAGGCCCGAACAGGTCGTCTTCGTCCGACCAGTCCCCGAACGACGTCAAACTGGAGCTGTCCTGTCTGAACCTGAGAGAGGACATGTTGGACTCCACCACGACAGCCTCAGAGGGTGGGTTACATGTGGTCTGGACCAACTGGGAGGACTGGGACTTCACGCCTCCGAAGGTCGACCCGACCTCGCTGCTCCACAGCAAACCTTTCTGCCTCTGCACACAGTGCCGCAGCAGCAGCCAGGTCAGCGCCTTCATGAAGTCCTCCTGCAGTTTCCTCAGGTTGTCGTGGGAGTCGATGATGCCGGAGAGGACGTTCCTGGCGTCAGAGTAGACCCGGACCGCCAGCGCGGCGCAGGGCGTCAGCACATTGCCCCAGTGCAGGTTGAAGCCCTGGGTGAAGCCGAGCCGCTCCGGGCGCTCGAAGGCGGCCTCGAACACCTCGTCCACCCGGCGGGCTTCCACCGTGTGGCAGGACGTCTCCTGCAGCTCCAAACCCTGCAGCAAAGAAAAACTCATCTAACCTTAAATTTCAATTCAATTCATCTGTTACACCGCAAAAACATGAAATCTTACAAAGTATTTTTGAGTAATTTCGACTGCAAATATCTAGTACACTTGAAATAAGACAACATGTTGTTTTCAGCAAGATATATAATATTGTTTTAAGTTAATTATTCCTGAATATTGATGATAAAGTACAAATTCCACTGGCAGAATATTTAACTTTTGACATTTTCCCACATTATAGATCAAATAATCTGCTAGTCAAACTGGTACTTTTTATCAATATTGACTTAAAACAAGCTCCTATATCTTACTGAAAAGTAACTTTTAAGTTAGTTTTGTCTTATTTTGAGACATATGCACTGTACTCAGTGTACTCAAGTAAAACTACACTGGAAAGACATAAAATCTTACCAAGTATTTTTGTCTAGTTTCTAGTGCAAATATCGTAGATAAGAGAAAACCAACTTTCAAGTAACTTTTCAGCAAGATGTGGGAGTTTGTTTTAAGTCAATATTTCTATAATATTGATGGAAAAGTTTAAGAATTGGCAAATTATTAAGCTTATAACAGGACATTTTTTCATGATATAAGTGAAAATGCCATTGGAACTGGTACGTTTTCAGAATTGTTAAGGAATTATTTATTTAAAACCAGGTCATATATCTTGCTGAAAACTTACCGTCAGGTTTGTTTTTGTCTTATTTCAAGTGAACTAGAATAAAATACTTGGTAAGATTTTGTGTTTTTGCAGAGCAGCACCAATTCTCAGCCAGATTTAAGGCATTTAATTAAATACAATAATGTGAAAAAGCTTTTACAGTCAGTGTGTTTTTATAGACATATGTGGACATGTGGATTCTTAAAGGCGTTTTCCCACCAGAAAGTTTATTAGACTTGGTTCCAAAAAATAAATCCCATTAAGCACCTTTTGCTATGCAATTATTAATTGTTTAATGCGTAACATGGTCACCAGATCAGCCTTACACTGTATTAATTTAAGCATATTATTGCATTCTAGGCAATAAATTTTTTATTTTACAATTTCAAAATTAATCTACTTATTTATTTGCACCTATTAATGTATTTTTAATAATGTATGGAACAATTCAAGTGGTTAAATGAAAAATGTGCAGAATGTGCCAAATTTTATGTACCCGATTAATCGTCAAAATAATTGATTAATAAAATAATAGTTAGTAACAGCTCTAATAAAATAGAGTCAAATTGAGCTCAAAATGCAAATTAACAAGAAGTTTTCTATCAAAGGAAGCCCAGGTGAATCCCTTCTTGTCCACACCAAGCATAAGGCCACAGTGAAAAGGATTCATTCACCAAACACCTGCAGTGACCATTAAAAGCAGGAAAACCTCTGTAGTACCTTAATATTAACTGTACAGTAGCCGTATCCTCTCTCCAGGATCATTATCCAAACCATCCGGTCCTGGAAACGTCCCAGAAAATGAGAGCCTGGGGCGACAGAACCTACAAACAGAGAGCACATCATGAGTTGTCTGTGAATTGAACGTATGAGGAGGTGTGGCGTGTAATCCAAGGTCAAGAAAGGGGGAACACACAACATGCACTCAGCCTAACTAACAAACAAACGCATCCGTTTCATTTTTTATCAGCTGCTGCTCTATGTGGTTACATTACAGAGCAAACAATCACATCAGTAAAGACAGGAATCTACACAGCGCTGAAACAATTAATCGGATTAATCATGATTAATTGATTATTGAAATTATTCTCGACTAATTAAACTCAAAAACCCAACATATTCAGAGCAGTAATTAAGCCAAAATTTTATAAAATATGTATATATTTTGCATTTAAATGAAATATACCTTTGTGTAGAAATATTAAAATTTTTTACCCAAATCTCCTCAACTGATACAGTTTTAGCTTCACCCAATTTACTGAATTTTAGGAAATAAAATATTAATTTTCTTGTTTAACAAAATAATTTAATCGTTTATTTGCACCTTTTAATGTATTTCTAATATCATATAAAAAAACAAGTTGTTAAATGAGAAATATGTAAAACGTGGCAATGTTTTTATCCGGTTAATCATCAGAATGATCAATTACTAAAATAGTCGTTAGTTGAAGCCCTGGATCTAAACATTAAGCTTAATCTAACCCTTAGCTGTCCATCAGTCTCTCTTTTAGACGGTGCAGGACTTTGATTTCTGCAGACAGAAGACAGACATTTATTTCACCACAGACCCACAGCAGAGCAGCAAGGTTAAGGGAGCTTTTGTTTTACTATGACTAGTGCCTGCGTGGCTCAGGGACAATATTGCGTCCCATAATGACATCTCAGAATAGTTCCAGCCGCTACATCATGATGGAAAGCGACAGACTGAGCAGATTCCTCTTCCTGCTCGCTGCTCCATAGCCTCCAGTGTGAGCAAAGCTAAAGGAACTGTACAAACCGCCGTCATTTAACAAGTCGCCATTCTAAATAATACATCACCGCCACAGCTTTAAAGCTCATGCAAAACAATAAGATGACATTTTTTGATCACTTTTGAATGGGCACTCCAGAAATATCAGCTTCCTGTTTGTATGTGTATTTTTCCCCATTTGGCCCGTTCTGATTGAGCGCAGAGTATATCGCCGCAGCAGTGTAGCTCAGCCTCGGAGTATTATGTGGTTAATGTTGCGGAAACATTCGGATGTAATGAATACAGATCAGAGCGGTTTTTTTGGGTCACTTCACAGGAAACTCAGCGCGATGATGTAAGCCCGCATTACCGCCAGTACTTGAAAAAGGCTGCTCACAACCGAGTTTCTTTTTGGTATTTAACCATGTGAGGGGACGCATACAATCCCTGCTCATCCCAGAGGGGTGTTGGGTCATTAAAATATCGAAGAAATGATTTTCTGAACTCTCTTTGAACAGTTTTTTGTGCTATAGTGGAAGGTAAATACTTGGGCTGAAACAATTAATCGGATTATTTGTGATTAATCGATTATTGAAATTATCATTAGGTAATTTAGTAATCGATGAATTGTTGATTGGAGTATACAGACTCAAAAAAGGCCTGTTGCTGAATGAGTGACATATTCAGACCAGTAATGAAGCCAAAACTGTACAAAAATATATGCATTTTGGATTTAAGATTAACAAAAACTTATATGTTCTCCTCAAGTGGCAGTTTTGGCTTCACCTGGTTCAAATTCTGTAAAAAAGAAAAAAAAGTATTAATCAGTTAATCCAAAAAATAACAAATTAAGTCAAACAGAAAGGGTAGAGCTTTTCACATGTTGATGTTTGAAGTATTTTTTAGCTGCTGATGGAGATTTTTTTTATTTTTATCATCAGAATAATCTATAGATTAATTGATAGCTAAAATAATTGTCAGTAAACAACAAAATGGGACGTGGATTTACCTCAGTGCTGTCGTCTTTGGATTGTTACTGTGGCTGCAACTACTGATTATTTCAGCAATGCATTATTCTATCAATTATTCTGATGATTATGCTTTTTATTTAACCACTTAAGCCTTTTACACAATATTAGAAATACATTAAAAAGATGCAAATAAACAAATAATTCAATTCGTTTTAAAAATAATAAAACAAAATGCATTAACAAATATTCCTTTAGTGTTTTTACCTTAAATGCAAAATATATCTGTTTTGGGCAGTTTTGACCTAATTACCTAATTTGTTTTCAGTAAACAATCTTTTTTGAGTCTGTTTACTCCAGTTAATGATTGACTACTAAATTAGTTGGCAATTATTTTAATAATCTATTCATCATGATTAATCGCTTCGTTACACAATAAAACGATTAACCGACTTGTTAAACTGGGTCGAATTGTTGCATTTTTAACTATTAGCAGTTGTATTCTGATAGAAACTGCAAATAAACAAATTAAATTCCTTTTTTAAATAATAAAATAAACATTTTATTACCTAAAATGCAATAACATAGTATTCCTTTATTGTTTTGATCTTAAATGCAACATTTTTAAGATGAAAATATGTTGATACTCTCTGTACAAACTTTTGTACAGTTTGTACAAACTCTGTACAAACTGTACAAAATACACATGTATGTATTCTGTCCTAATTACAGCTCTGAATACGTTTATTTCACCAAATGCCTTGTTTCTGAGTGTGTACTAAATTATTTTACAATTATTTCAATAATCAATTCATCACGATTAATTGTTTCATTAAAAAAAAAATTATCAAATGATTAATCGGATTGTTTAATTGGGTTTTGTTGTTACATTTTCAGCTATGTAATTATTATTTGTATTCTGATGCAGATTACATTCCATGAATTAAATTTTAAATATGAAATAATTTTATACAAAGAACAGAAAAAGAACAAACGACCCACTAACCGAGTGAACCGCTTGCAAAGGCCGTCCTTAGAGCAGAGGCCAAGCTTCCACTCATCTGCTGGTAGAAGACGGAGTCCGGACAGGGACAGGCCGTTCCCACTGGGCCCGGCCAACTGCGCTGCGGCCTAGGAAATCCCACGAGGAAGATGGGCAGGGTGAAAAGGGGCAGCAGGGGGGCAGAGAGCAGGGCAGAGAGCGTCACCACAGCCAGCACCAGCGGCCACAGCGAGGCATTGAGAGCCAGGAGAGTCCCGGCCGACTGTCGCCGCTGCTTCTTCTCTGTCCAGGACGTCACCAGAACAGTGAGGGTGAACTTCAGCTTGGCCAGGAACTGACCCAGTCTGTCCATCAACAGACCCACCTGGGTTACAAATTTAACACCATCAGGTCTGTAACATAAGCGCCTTCAAATATGTGAATCTGTTATTGCAGCAGCATAATCTCACACCGAGACATCGAAAGGAAACGTTAATTTGTTGATTTATGTTGAGCTCACCAGAAGAAGCTGAACTCCAGTTCCTAAGGCGTCCCATCCGGGTAGGGTTTTACTTCCAGCTGCAAGATGCACTACAATCACCACCACCATCTGCAAAAGGGCGTCCTCTGAGCTCTGCCACACCTGAAAGGCAAGAACCACCTGTATTCAATGACCCCATCTTCATAATTATTAAAGTAGAGAGAGTGGAAAATAGAAGAGAGCACGTTCTTTTTTCTTTGGCCTCTGAGAATCTGGAACAAGAAATAATTATTAAAGAAATTATTTAAATGAGCTGCTGCTGGCCACGCCTCCAACTCAACGTTTACACTCAAACATGGAAACGGCTCCAAACAGATGCACAATTATACAGCAGCACATCTTTGAAAAGCAGAAGTGGAGCCTCCTGCAGAACCAAACACTACAAAAACACAAAATCTTACCAAGTATTTTTGGTCTAGTTTCTATTGTAAATATTTTTGCCACACTTAAAATAAGACAAAGCTAACTTTTCCTACAATTTTAAGGAATTATTGAACTTAACTTCAATATCTTGGTGAAAAGGTATTTGCAAGTTAGTTTTATCTAATTTCAAGAGTGCTAAAATATTTGCACTAGAAACTAGTGCAAATAGTTTGCACTAGTGCAAATAGTTTGCACTAGTTTCTAGTGTAAAAAGACATTCTTCACTGCGTTTTTACAGTGAAGAATGCAGTAAGCGGTTTCTGAACAGTTTCAAAACACCTGTCTTTTCCAGCAGCCATTGTACAGAAGTAAAACCAGCTGACCAAACATTCTGGAACTCCGCTGGGGTTGCTGGGTAACGGACACAGCTCAGCTGGGGTTGCTAGGTAACAGGGCAGTACCTGCGCGTTTGTGACGTTATATTAGGAAAGTTTTGAAACAACAAATTTTTCAGGTGCAAAGAAACAATTTATTGCCAGAAAGTGACTTTTTTTTAAAGCACTTTGGTTGTTTTTAGAAGCAGCATGGATGGATAAATCAGGCGAAATCTCCCTTTTCAGGAGTGAACGTACCGCTCTAAAGGCTCGCGTCAATCCCACACTGACGGTGACACTGTGGAGCCACCGCAGAGACTCGTCCATAGACAGAAAAGCAACCATTGCAAACGGAGACACTGAAGTGGGACACAGAGAAGGTTCTGGTCAGTCGCTTCTCCATGCAAATGAAAAGCATGCAGCCAGACGCTCACCAAGATAAAGTAGGACTCTTCGGAGTGCAGCAGCTACGTGCAACCCTCTGCTCTTCTGCTTGAAGCTCTGAACATTGGACATTCCTTTAGGGTACAGGGGATTCAGGAACATCCCTGCAACTACATAAGCTCCCTGGATCTCTCTTAGAGCCCAGCAGAGAGAGAAAAGTATGATGAGGAGGTAGCTAACCGGACCCTGAGGTCCTGTAACCAAGACCTGGGACTGAGCTGAGCCAATGAAGTGATGCAACAGTCCAGCCTCCGCCGTGGCCGCCGCCAGCAGGCTGGAAAACAGGAGCAGTTCCCAGCAGCCGAGGCTCCAGCCGAAGGAAGTGAGAGGGAAAGATGGCGACCCCCCGCTGTGAACTCTGTGGTCCCTGAAGGAGGTTCTCTGGCGCCTGCAGAGCGCGCCGACCTGGCTCAGGTCCAGGCTCAGCAGAAACCCGGCAGAGGTGGAGAAGAGGACGACGCCCAGCGATGACGGGATGAAGTAATTACAAACAGCGACGCCAAAAGACACGGCGCACATGAAGAGCAGCCTGAGGGACACGAGACAGAGAGAGACAAACCGGTTCTCACATCACTTCACTGGGACGAATAAATAAAACTGACTAAATGAATAAAGTTCAGTAAAATACAAACTAAACTGTTACCTTTAAACATTATAACTAAAGCTGCCGATAAACAGATTTTATCATTAAACTGAACTTTTGGTTTTTGAACACTGCAAAAACGCAAAATCATACCAAGTATTTTTGGTTATGTTTTTTTTACACTAGAAATAACCAGAGTTGGGTAGTAACTAGTTACATTTACTCAATTACATTTACTTGAGTAACTTTTTGAAAAAAATAATAATAAATTTCGGAGAATCTCTACTCTTACTTGAGTAAAATTTCTGGATTTTCTACCTACTGAATGAAGAACAAACATGTTTTGACCAAAACTCCCCCAGACAGAAACACACCTGCAGTTTGTGTTAAAGTTCATAAGTTTTTCAGTGAAAGAAACTGATTTGGAAAATTTTCTTTAGCCTGATTTTGTTATTTTTTGATACAAATTATTGTCACTGTGGTCCTTAAAATACCAAAATTTCCATTTAACTTTACATTTTGGTCCATCTGATTGTGTAATTTTTAAATATTAAATGACTGATAATTTGATCAGTTACTCAGTACATGAGTAGAGTTTTTACCAAATACTTTTATACTCTTACTTGAGTAAACATGTTGAAGTAGTGCGACTCTTACTTTAGTACAGTTTTTGGGTCTCTATCTGCCTCTGGAAATAAGACAAAACTTACAATTAACTTTTCAGGAAGACATACTAGAAACAAAGTCTTACAGTCAAGTTTCTGCCTTAGCACACTTCAAGGCAAAACTAACTTAAAAGTAACTTTTCAGCAAGTTACAGGAGCTTGTTTTAAGTTAATAATTTCTTAGTATTAATAAAAATTAAGTTCAACTGTGAGATTATTTCACTTATAACACGGGAAAATGTCTTGTAAGTGAAATAATCTGCCAGAGGAACTAGCACTTTTTTATTAACATCAACAAATTATTTACTTAAAACAAGCTAGTACAACTTTTATCTTATTTCAAATGTGCTAAGATATTCGCATTTAAACCTAAACCACAAATGATTATCAAGATTTTGTGTTTTTGCAGTGCAGATTAATTTTTTGGAAAATCTGGATTTATTTTCACCAACGCTCGAGTTTCAATAGCTCTTTAGTTCAACACCATCTTGTTTGTATTATAGCTTCTACTAATTTGGACTTTGAATTCTCTTTGACGGAAGTATTTTATTATTTTTTTAATTACCAGAGTAAAGTTATAATATTAAAGCCGCAATATTCTGATAACAAAGTAGTAATTTTATAACAAAAAATTAAAAGAAGGAATGTTATACTTCAATACAGGTTTTTACAGATAATACTTAATAGAGATAATTGATCCATCAGGTGTGAAAACACCCTACCTCTCAGTTTGTTCTCCTCTATTTGCAATCGAATTAAATAAACTAATTGGTTTTATAAAAGTTAACGACAATGTGATAATAAATTAACTGACATAATAAACTATAGCAAAGAACAACAACACGTCTTCTGTAGGTGACAAACGGTTGTAGATCATAATGGAGGAATATTGATCAGGATTTACCTGATGTTGCTGGACATGGGTGAGCCTCCCAGGCCAAACACCAGAACCTGCTCCATTCCCCAGAGGAGCAAGGCGTCGAGCGGCGGCAGAACCCCCAGCGCCCAGAGCAGAGGCAGGAAGATGAAAACCACGTGTAGAGTCTGGCTGGCCAGCTGGAGCTCAGGAACAGCGTGGGAAAACCTACACCAAATGTTAACGTCACTGTGACTGAAGCAATTAATCAGATTAATCGATTATTGAAATAACTTGAACGATTAATCATTAGCAGTCTCCAAAAAAAAAACACTTGCTGAAAAAAGGAAACATATTCAGAGCAGTAATTAAGTCAAAACTGTACAAAATATACATTTTGCATTTAAACATATGTCTTTAACTTTTATAGGAAAAAAAACTTTTTTACATTTTGTTAAAACTGTCACCATGTTTTAACAATATAATGAGACAGAACCACCTCCTCTCTGAGCTACTATTGCTGTTTGAAGAAAAGTGAGGCTCCTGGTTAAAAACAACCAATCAGAGCCAGGAGGAGGGTCTTAGTGCTGTTAATCAACCTCGTGAAAGTGCTGCTACGTGTCCTAATGGCACAGAAACAACTTAAAGTTCCAGAAAAAACATTTATCCGCCATCATTGGTGGCTATGCTAACTAACATTAGCATTCATGACAGACTGCTATCGAGAAGACGCTGCAGCGTAGCAACAACGTGGGGGTTGAGCACCACATACACAAGCACGATTCGTGATTGACAGCGCTAAGACCCTCTTCCTTGCTCTGATTGGTTGTTTCTCGTTAGGATTGGGAGGGGACATCATCTGTGTCAAACCATACTATAATGTCATGGTGACAATTTCAACAAATATGTAAAAACTCTTTTTAGTAAAAGTTACATCCTGCAGCTTTCAACACGTTTTCGCCAAAACTAGTTTTAGTTTCAACAGGCTAAAATTTACAAAAGGAATGCTACAGTATCACATTTCAGGCAATAACATTTTTATTTTCTCATTTAAAAAAGGAATTGGATTGTTTATTTGTATCTTTAACATATTTATAATATTGTATAAAAAGGCTTAAGTGATTAAATGAAAAATCTGCTGAATGTGCCAAATTTTTGTGTTAATTTAATTGATCAATGATTATTTTTGATAAATTGATTGATCTGATCATTTTTCCGAATTAATTGTCAGAATAATCAATTAATCTGATAATTTTTTTATTTGATAAATTGTTGGAATAATTGATTAACTGGATAAAATTTTTTATCCTATTAATGTATTATTAATCAGAACAATCATTTATTAATTTATCTGATTAACAAATTAATCTGATCATTTCCCCCCAATTAATTGTCAGAATAATTGAGTAATCTGAATTAAAATATATATTTTATTCGATTAATTGTCGGAATAATCGATTAATCTGATAAAAACTTGAGTTGGAGGTTTGGAGTTTCCTGAAAACGGAACCCTGTGCGTTGTTGCTCACCTGTCAGCCAAATCCACGGAGATGAAGATAAAAACGTAGAGCGGCCGGGTGAGAGGCGTGATCTCGTACGTGTCCTGTGCTTGGAAAGTCGCCGTCTCTGCGGCCGTATTTACGATGAGGGAGTACTCGGCCACACACAGAGTCACCCAGCTGAGGACAAACACGACAAGGGCGGCGCCGGTGCTGCCGTACAGAGCCGTCAGTCGGCCCAGGAACACGTACCACGTCCCGAAACCGCACAGAACTCCAGCTAGGACCGTGTGCAGAACCACGTTCAGGCCGAACCGCTTCCCCGGAGCGATGAATCGGACCGTCTCCGGGCTGATGCATTGGGTGAACTCCACCTCCTCCTCATCAACCAGGTTGTTGGGTGCGCCAAGTCTCTCCACTACTGTGCCGCTCCTCCGTGCAGCGTGCAGCGCCAGCGCCTGAACACCTGCTGCAGCTGCGAACATGAGCATGCCGGAGAGAACGGCGGCATAAAGCTCCTGGAGCAGCTGCAGCTGGCAGAGCAGCGTGCCAACGCCGCCGAACAGCCATGGCGTCAGGAACAAAACCGCTTGGTTGACGTATACGTAAGGCGGGGCACAGTAGCCTAGCTTGAAGCGGGGACCCCCCAACACGGTTTGGGGGAAGCGCTTCCAGAAGAACTCTTGCTTGTACTCGTTAAGAAGGGGCACATCTGGCCCCATTCTGACCATTCCAGAAAGGGTGGCAGGTCATCTCCATGGAAACGGAGGAGGCGTCGCTGTCATCATCTCGGCCATGTAGGACGACTCACCTGGAAAACAAGAAACACTTCAGTCACATTACAGGCTAGAGGAGAGGAAAGTACCCAAAAATGCACTAGAGCAGCACTACTTCAACATATTTTTATTCAAGTAAAAAGTAGCCAAGAAATTACTCAAGTAAGAGTAAAGCAGTATTTTGTAAAAAGTTAAATTTTCAATCTCTCAATATTAAAAAACTACATAATCAGATTTGAGTATTTTAAGGATGAAATTGACAATAATTCATATAAGTAACAAAAAAAAAATCAGGCAAAAGAAAAATTTTCTGTTTCTTTCAATATAAAACTTATGAAACTTTAATAAAAACTGCAGGTGTTTCTGGTGAATTGTTGATTAAAATATGTTTGTTTTTCACTCAATGGGTAGAAAGTCCAGAAATTTTACTGAAGTAAAATTAGAGATACTTCATAGTAAAATTACTCAAGTAGAAATAAAACGTACAGCCCAGTAAAAATACTCCTAGAAGCACATTTTTCAAAAGTGCAATTGAGTAAATGTAATGACTTAATTACAATTACCAATTGACTAATTATTTAAAGAGAACTAAAGGTGACTGCTTATGCTTCATTAAACAGGTTAAGACAGATATACAAATCATGTTCATTACGTTTTTTGTCTCATTATCTAAAATATTCTTAGATAATGAGATTTCAGAGCTGTTTTAAGGAGTCTTGTCACTTTAAATGCAAATGACTTTCAATCTGTTGGCAAGCTTTATGGAAATACTGGTTTTATTCTCCAATAAGTTTTGGTGCCTGCCCACACTGCCAAAGATCCTCCATGCCACGCCGCATTGATGCAGTAACTGCATAAATGACTCCTGAAGTGTTAAATAATTAAAAATTTTATTTTATTTGTCTAATATAATGTTGTAATTCTATTTAAACTATAATGAGCAAAATAACAAAATACAGCGTGAAATAAGTCAATATATTAGTTTATTAGCTTTTCACTGATAACATATTGAAATACACCTGTACAGGTAACATAAGCTAATCGGGGCTGTTTTTATTACCATGCTACTAGTGTTTAGAGGATTTGGATCAGAACCGAAAGCTAGATAATAAAACTTTTCTAATGTGTTAATTTTTCACATTAAATCTAGAATGATGAATCCAAAAGGTGTGAACCTGGTTTGTTCATGTTTCTAACGTTTCTGAGCAAAAACAGCAACTGGCGCTGAGACCAGAGCACAACAGAGCAACAGAATGCTCTGATGGGAGTCTGTCTGCTTTAACACATTATTGCAAATATAACAACCCGGTGACACCAAGCCAGGTTTGTTATTACAGATAAGATGGTCTCAAAAGACTGAAGCTTTGCTAGCTCTGTGGATGAAATAACGGAGGCAGACAGCGCCTCGATCCGCTAACTTCTCACACTAATAGCTAAAACACAAAAGGTTTTAAGCAATGAGAGATCAACTTACTATCAGGGGGATAAGGACCAACGGCAAAGACCCTGTAGTGATATTTTCCACAAGATAATTATGAGGTTTGAGAGGAAAAACAGCCTGCAGTTCCCAGTATTAACATTAGCTGCAGGCTAGCCATAGCACAGCTAACCGACAGCGACATGATGCGCTGTCGGACTGTGACCAATCACAGGGCAGTTTACAGGAAGGGGAGGACTCTGATTGGCGTAGGATTTTTAATCCCGCCCACAGAGCTCTGCCCGTTTATCAACAAACACAATAGACAGAATCACAAATCAGTTTGATCTCAGCTATGAAATACTTTACAAACACTTCATACAACTAGAAATATATATATTTATATTTGTTCTAAAATAAAATACATTTGCAAAGGATCATAAAGTTTACATTTCGTTTATTTTCTATTCACACTTAAAGTAATAAATACATAAAATGCTTGAAAACAGAGAAGATTGTCAACTTTTCATTTTTAATGATTCATTGAAATAGAACAACAAAAGTTCTGATATACAACAAATTTACAAATACAGTATTAAAAAGGTGTAAAGACTCCACATAGGAGGGTATAAGGAAAATTTTTTAAAGGTTTAATTTAAAAGTCACAAAATTTTATTAAATGAAAAAACTATATATATATATATATATATATATATATATATATATATCCCTTCCTAAAAGTTTTTTGAAATTGCAGTTGTGATGGTGATGCTGTAGGAAGGATCTCCAGTAGCAGTCAGTCCGGCAGCGAAACTGAAGAAGCCTCTGACTTAAGAAAGTCGTTTTGACCTCACAAATGCACATTTAAACCTCTTGGAAAGCTTTCCCATAACGACTGAATCTGTTATAACTGCAAAGAGTGAACAAAAATCATATTAAATCCAACTTACATGTGTGTCGGGACGAAGAAACACACTTTTGGTAATATGTAATCAATGAGAACCAGTGACATGACGCTCCCTGATTCAGTCTGAATATTCATGTTTGTGTGAAGGAACATCACCAATCAAGAAAAAGGCCATCCCTATTTACAATTATATCAAATGTAGTTACTCACACCATTGTATTTAAATCCTGATTCTAATACTTTTGGCTCAGTGGTCATTTGTCTGTATTTGTAACGTATTTAATTTTAAAAAAGGTGCAAAAAACAAAATATCACCATAGAACAAAACAAAAAAGAGAAAAATTTAGATTTAATTGCAGATGTTGGTTACTGTGAGTATGAGTATCAGAGGTCAGGAGGGGTTTTTTTCATAAAAAGCAACTGTTTTTGTTCTGTGTGTGAGACAATCCATCAGAAGAAAAACACTTGTCAGTCCTGACCGCCCTCGTTTAAATCTGTAATCCTCCCAACACTTTAAGAAATATGTTTTCAACATTTAAGTCAAGGAGAAATAATGCAAATGTCATGATTTATAAAAGGCTGGCAGAAAATTGCACAAAAAGCTTATCTGACAAACCAGTGAAGAATGATTTCTGATAAATTTGCAGGAAAATTGGGTATTTTCCAATTGTTTCCTTTTCCCATAAACTTTTTTCTCCTTTTTAAAGAAGCAATACGCTTTGTTGGATTGAAATAATGTGATGAACGGCACACAAGTTCAATACTACAATAAATGACACGCAAGGTCAGAAATGAAAAGCGGTTACGATTTTATGCTTCTGTGAGATTTGCTCTCATCCAAAATGTCTACACAAAATAGAAGCATTTTCCCTTTTCATCCTAATTGTCCGTCTCCAGTCGCTATTTATTCCACAGGAAACAAATTACAGGAAAATGACAAGCGACAGCAATAATTCAATGACACACTTCAAAAGAAGCAATATGGCAAGGCAGGATGTATTTGTGAGAATAAAGGAAAATGAACTTGGGATATAATATGCACCTTTTGAGCACAAAATAATTTAGATTTTGTTGATGACTTGCAGAGGGGAGCAACTAAACGGCTCCTCTTCACAAACCCTCAAGCAAAACACTTTTGGACTTTCTGCAAAATGGAGAGCAGCGCTTAGGAGGATGTGGTCAAAGGTGCCAAGTTGCTTTTATGCATTTAAATTACACTGATTGGTTGATAGTTATATAAACATCAGCTTAAAGGTTTTAGGTGTTGATATGAAAATAGAGTTGAAGTAAAAACAATCTGTTCACAACTCTTATAAAAATGTAATAATTTCTTCTATTTTAGTTTGATCAATAGATATAATCACTCATATTTAATAAGATTCTATTGTCACCGATATCAGACCCAAAATAAATCTAGTAATAAAGAGCAACACAAAGTTTTCACTCTATAATATACAATTCAAATAAACTAGATATGAGCTTTTGACATTTTTATGACAATTCATCTCTACTATGTGTGAAAATGCTCAACTGTAAAGAAAAATAAACAGTTAAACAATTACGATTTAAATAAATGGCAATGGAGGTATACGGCACCCATTCCTGGAAAGGTGTTCAATGTAAAAATGTAAAATCTTACCAAGTATTTTTGGTTTAGTTTCTATTGAAATATCTTATTACGGTTTAACTTTTCAGCACGATGTAGGAGCTTGTTTTGAGTCAATAATTACTTTCTGAACTCCAAGTCGGCAACAAAACTCTTGTCTCTTTCAGCAGCCATTTTACAAAACCAGTTGACCAAACGTGCTTTAGTTCCACCGGGGTTGCTAGGTAACAGGGCTGGGCTCCACCGGGGTTGCTAGGTAACGGGGCTGGGCTCCACCGGGGTTGCTAGGTAATGGGGCTGGGCTCCACCGGGGTTGCTAGGTAACGGCACAGCGCCTGTGGAATGTGACTTAACTACTGGGAGGTTTGTGAAACGCCTCGTTTTTCAGACACCAGTAAAGATTACCTTACTGCCAAAAAAAACGGCTGGGTGACTTTTTAAAGTGCTTGGGCTATTTTTAGAAACAGTACAGCCCCAAATGGAAGTATAAAAATATAAAAAAGGTCCCATTTACGAAGCTTCTGCTTTTTGTGACACTCTTTGCAGTCGGCTGAGGTGTTCAGCTCTATCAACTTGTAGTATTTTACAAAACTGCAACAGAAATGCTTTTTTCCCATCACATGGGTCACATGATCAACAACCAGATGTTACTACTGGCGGAAAAGATGACAGGAAGTAGTTGGAGGATTATGACACGGCAAGATTCTTATTTAATGGAAACAATTACAAAATTGTGTTTTTTCAACATCAGCAGGAGATGCGGTTCCATTACAAATGTGAGCAAAACTTTGTCGATATTCCGCTAATGTCGAAAAAAAAAACAATTAAATTAGAAATGCAGTTAAAGTCACATGTGAATAAGCTTGTTTATGTGGCAAGTTGTTAAAAAACATGCAACGCGTCCTCCTCCTACCACTTCCTGATATCTTCTTCATCATTTCCGCCAGTAGAATCATCTGGTTGTTGATCGCATGACTCGTGTGACGTTTCCATGGCAATTTTGTGAAATTCACTAATTTCAATACAGCTGGAAAACCACCTCATCCAAGCACAAACATATTATAACATGGTTTTTTTTCTAAATTGAATGTTTCCATTAAGCAAATTTATCTTCATAATTCCAGCTTGTAAATGGAAACAAAAAAAATTCTCGTAAAACTGTGCAAAACCTTGTAATTGCGATTACATTGACCATATAACTGCGCAATTTGACATTTCAAAAATAAATCCACTTACTGATTACATGGCAAATTTGAAAAAACTTGTTTTTGGTAAAACATTTTGGCGAATGTATGAGGTGGGATTTTTTTTGGCCATAGCCTATTGAAATTGGTTTATTTCACACAACCATAATTGAAATACTTTTTTTGCATCACGTAAGTCATGTGTGATGGGAAAAGTTTAAAAGGACCAAAGCTTCGCAAAACCTCTGCGTTTCCATTGACCATACAATTGCACAAATTGGAGTTACAAAAATAAATTTAACTTAATAGAAATATAGCAATTTCAGAAAACTTGCTTTTCAATAAAAAACTATGATGAGGTATTTTTTTTGCCCGAACTGAAATTAGTTTATTTCGCAAAACTCCAATGGAAACATTTTCATAGCTTCACATGATTAACAACCAGATGTTTCCACTGGATCAAACCACAAAGAAGACGACAGGAAGTGGTGGTAGGATGGAAGCATAGCCTGTTTTTGAGTGACTGACTGCGTAAACAAACTTATTTAACTGCATTTCTTATTTAGTAGAAACATCACATTTCTGAAATTGTGTTTTTTCAACATTAGTGGTGTATTAAGGAAGTTTTGTCTGCAATTGTAATGTAAATGGAGCTAGTGATGGCACACCTCTAATTCACTCCTGAACCTGAGTGGAAATACGCCCCACTCAGCAATTATTCAGACTTAGACTAATGGTGGCTCCGAATCTACAGACACAGCAAATGCACGGCGCTACTGGACCAGCAGTAATGGGCCCCATACAGACCGTGTGTGTGTGTGTGTGTGTGTGTGTGTGTGTGTGTGTGTGTGTGTGTGTGGTGAAGACTCTACCAGGGAAAAGAGGGGGTGGCATCATCTATAACTGATTCACAACATGCACAAACATCTCTAATTATGAATGTACATCACAAGTGCGGCGAATAACCCACTGCCTCCTCTGCGCCTCCCGAGCCACGCTCCATATCAGGCCCATGAAAACATAACCTGTCACATTCCATCCCATTAAACCAGCTACGAGCCATGTGGTCCGCTCACGTGGCGCGAGAGGAAGACACACAGAGCGGTGCATCTGGGTTCACTCAAAGGTGATGAATTATTCACGTTTTTTATGCTAATGTCATTTTAATGTAAGAAACACTGACAGATATGCAGATCTGCAATATACTCTGGAAAGTGGTATGTCCACTATAGGCTCCCGCTACCCACAGCAGAATTAGAAACAGTTATATTTATGACATCCATGGTGCACATACTGTACACAAATAAAGCGTAATTATCCCCTGCAATACCTAATGCATTAGAGCACTCACACTGAGCCCCCAAATCTGTGCTCCGAGTCCATCAGCTGCCATTTGATGTCAGGCACAGCAAGGTAATGGCAGTGCACTCACTTGCGAAGTCATTAGCCCCGCTTAATGCTGGGAATTAAAACAAATTAAGTGAAGTTAAGTACATGCATTAGAGAAGCTTGTTTGGGGGAGAGCTTTTAATTTTTCTCCTCTGCAGAACCGTTTCTGCTGTTGGATGCCTAGCAAAGCCAGGAGGAACAAAATGGAAGAGCAAGATCTGCTGCTCCAACTGATGAGTTACCGCTTCAGAGCTGGAGGAGGAAAAAACCACCAAGGGCTGATTAGCGGCGTTACTGGAGCTACAAGGACACCTAGCGGTCATGTTAACAGCACTAATCACGTTAATCCTGCTGAGGCTTCAGCTGGCGGCACTTTGGACCAAACAATAAAAAATATGGAAACAACTAGAGAGGGAATTGTACTCTACACTGCAAAAACACAAAGTCTTGCAGAGGATTTTCATCTAGTTTCTAGTAAAAATATCTTTTCAGCGGCATAAAGTTGTGCGTTTTAAGTCAAGACATTTTTAATATTGAGAAAAAGTGCTATTTTTTCACTAATAAAATGGAAAAAAATGTCTTGGTAAGTGAAATAATCGACCTGTGGAACTAATACTTAAAAAAAAAATCAGTATTAAGGAATTATTGACTTTAAACAAGCTCGTATATTTTGTTGAAAAGTTACTTCTAATTTAGAGTTGTCTTATTTAAAGTATCTTAATCATGTTTGGACTTATGAATACTGCAAAAACACAAAATCTTACCAAGTAATTTTAGTCTAGTTTTTAGTGGAAATATCTTATGGTGCTCTCACACCAAATGCGTTACATCAAAAACGCGTCACGCGTCTGCACTTTGAATGCAGATGCTTGACATTTTGTTCTGCACCCAGCGTTTCATGTGTCTGGTTTACATTCAAAGTCTATATGGAGGCGCGTTGAGGGCGTGTCAGCTCGAGCCGTTACTTTCCTTTGGACGCTCTTGATGCGTCAAACGCTCGAAACGGTTCAAATCAAGCCGCACTAGACGGACGAAATGCGCCGCAACCAGACACGTCTGACGCTCCAAATGCTTTTGGTGTGAACGCACCATTAGTACACTTGAAATAAGACAAAACTAACTTACAAGTAACTTTTCAGCAAGATGCAGTGGCTTGTTTTAAATCAATATGCTGCTTCAGCTTTCTTAAAACTTACTTGTAATGCAGTGTACCCTCCTGCTTTACCAGGAAAGAGTGAAAAATGTCAGAGCGAATTGAATGTTTATTTGAAGCTATTTGAAGCAGCTATTTGTGAAATATTTGACAATAAAGTTTACCCAAATTCATATTGACAAAACCATATTCATTAGTGTTACTGCACCCATTTAAACTCTGCATCTTGCTTATAATTTAAAAATAACTAAAACTGAAATGATTAATCAGATTAATCGATTATTTGTGATTAATCGATTATTTTTTGATTAATTGTGATTAAACAGTTATATTTGATTAATTGTGGTTAATTGAAATCATCAACTAATTCAGCAAGTGATTGATCTTTAACTGGAGCATGGAGACAAAAAAAAGGTAATTTTATTTTTAAATTGCTGTAATTAAGTTACTTGTAAGACGTGTGCTAAAATATTTGCACTACAAATGAGACCAGAGTAGTTCACAAGAGTTTATAATTTTGCCTTGCAACATGAATTGGATCAGTTTTTATTGTGATGCTTTATAGATAAACTATATTGAACTGAATTCCTTTGTTTGATCAATAACTATATTTTCCATTAGATTTATCAATGATGAACAAACAGAAACGTCTTTTCTAAATGATTAAATGCGCCCATCGGTAACATGCCTGGGCTGGCTTTCCGAAAAGAGGCTAACAACATGAAACCGACAATCTCTGAAATCCATTTGGACCTTATTCAAGATTACATCTTCATCTGAGTGACTGCAGATTATTGTCCACAGAGAGGTGTCCTAAAGCTGGATTATCCACTTGTTGGGGATGCGCTTGACCCGATGGATGAAGCCTGCCAGCCTCACACACTCCTCCATCTGTGAGCGTTTTTGTTTTTTTCTTTTTCTGCAGCTTGTTTGGAGCTGAAATGACACCAATACCTCTCATCCTCAGATTACATGGTTAGTGATCCACATATGTGGGAAAAAAATAAGTCAGAGATTTTGAAGGGAATGTACTGCATGTCAGAGTCCAGTAACCTAATATACCCCCAACTGAAAGCAAGTTATTTATTTCTAATTAGAGCTGGGCGATACGGCTTAAAATAAAATCTGATATTTGTTCATACCAGATTTGATTTTAATAGACTTTTCCTTTTGCTCACTTTTTTTCTAAAAAAATAAATCAGAGAAAATATTATCAACATATGTTTTTATTTAATCTGTTAAATGTACGACAGAGAATTTCTGTTTATGTACGAGAATATGGTCATAATATTAGCTTAAGAGATGCCATTTTTGCAGAAAAAATGTCTTAAAATGTGTTTTTAAAGAGAATAAAGTTTTTAGAGTTATCAGGATCGGATGTGACCAAATCTGTTCACATGATTCTTTCGTTTGAAAGATTATTTCAAAGTCCTGAAAAAACATAAAATATTACCAAATATTTTTATATAGCTTCTTTTGCAAATATCTTATTAAACATGAAATATTACAAAACCTACTTAAAAGTAACTTTTCAACAAGATATAAGAGCTTATTTTAAGTAAATATTTCCCTAATATTGATGAAAAAGTTCTAGTTCCACTGACAGATTATTTCACTTATAACATGGGAAAATATATTGTTATACTTGAAGAAATCTGCCAATAGAACTAGTACTTTTGGTTCTTTTTCATCAATACTACATAGCTATTAACTTAAAACAAGCTCCTGTTTCACACTGCAAAGTTATTTGTAAGTTATTTCTGTCATTTCAAGTGTATTCATATATTTAATACTTTGCAAAACATATGTTGATGTGTTCAAAAAATAAATATTCTTAACTATTATCTGAAGTATAACTTCACAAGATACTCAGTTTTAATGATGCTAATATTTCATCATAGAGTTGACCTGAAATTAAAGTCTAAATAAATAGACGCCTGTCAAACAAGATGGCCGCCTTGCAGATGGTGACATCACTCTGAGCCATGGAAACCCAAGAAGTGCATTGGTGCAAAAAAATTAAAATAATAATAATTTTAAAAACTCAGGATATTCCAAAATGAAATTTTCAAAGACCAAATAGTTGATAAATCAATAAATTAGATTTATCACCCTGTTGCATTACAACGTTCACATGAAAATAAAAACAAAATGCAATCAAACTAAAACCAAAGAAGCATGGTTGTTTTTATTGATTCAGTCAGTGAACCTGTGGTTCTGGTCCTGTTTGCGACCTGAGCAGCTGCCGTCAGAATGGGGTTCTGTGGTCGGAGCGTTGTTCTTCGTTCTCCTGTTGTGTCTCAGGTTGGACTCGGCTTGGCTGCGCAGACCCACATTTGGCGTTTTTTGCCTTTGACCTGATTCAGAGATCAAAACATGGTGAGCGTTAGAGTCAAAGGAAACCGTATCGGCTTACTTAGCTGTGAAAAATATTTGCTCCCTCATGGATTTTGTTTTCTGTTTGTGCTTTTTTAGTCAAACAAATTTGAATTTCCCACAAAAAAGAGAGTAAATGCAACGCAAAAAACAAAATCGGACGCAGTATTTTTGGTCTAGTTTCTAGTGCAAATATCTTAGTTCACTTAAAGTCAAAACTAACTTACAAGTAACTTTTCAGCAGAATATAGAAGCTTGTTTAGAGTTAATAATTCTTTAATTCTAATATAAAAAAGTATTTTTTCACTTATAACATGGGAAAGAAATTGTTATAAGTGACATAAATTGCCAGAGGAACTAGTAGTTTTTGAGCAATATTAAGGAATTATTTACTAAAACAAGCTCATACATCTTGCTGAAATAGTGGAATAAGATATTTGAACTAGAAACCAGACCAAAATTATTTGGCAAGATTTTGTGTTTTTTGCAGTGTGTATAAATGTAGTTTTTAAATCATGAGTTCATTACTGGAAAAACAAAAAAAATTACCAACTATTTTGGTCAAAATAAGACAGAAGTTACTTACAAGTTATCATCTTTCTTAGTATTTTAGGAAGATATGGGAGATTGTTTAAAGTAAGTAATTCCTTAATATTAAAAAAATGAACCAGTTCCACTGGCAGATTATTTCACTTATAACAAGACATTTTTCCCATGTTACAAGTGAAATAATCTGCCAGAGAAAATAGCTTATTTTCATCAATATTGAGGGATTACTGACTTTAAACAAGTTCCTATGTCTTTCTGACTAGTTATTTGTAAGCTAGTTTTGTCTTATTTAAAAGGTATTTTCACTAGAAACTTGACCAGAAACATTTCATTTTGTGTTTTAGAAGTTGCACAGCCTAACATAATTCGGATCATCTTTTAAAGTGAAACTTGTAATTTTCTTGCACACTCACTCTTCCCGCGGTTTGTGTATTGGTTGTCGTCTGTGCTGGTTGGCGGGCTGCAGTGGCCGAGCGTGATGCTGTGTGGTCCGTTGTTTATACCCGTCCCCCTCAGAGTGGTGCTGTGCGGCAGAACAGGCGCCAGTCCAGTCGGAGAAATGTCAGCGGAGGGGAGATGTGATCCAGGGTGCTGAGCGTTTTGCTTTAACACAAAATATTTAAAAGACATGTAGCTTTAAATAAAGCTGAACAATAAATCAATTATACATATATATCATGGTAGATATGTGATCAATAAGTAGATAATACATCTGATAGAATATTCAATGAATTCTGATCCAGAACCGCACAGCATTCTGGGAGATGTAGGCAGAGGAAAGCCTGCAGCTCAGGGGTGTCGAAATATGTCATACGGCGCAAAAATGTCATGTCAAAAGTATTTGACACAACAAAATCAAGCAAATAAAGCAGCTCGATTTTTTTCAGAATGTATATTTTTGTAGATATAAAACGGATAAGATATTTTTATGATAGATTAAAAAAAACATAAAAACGAGACTTTCCAAAAATACAAAAAGAAACTCAGTGAGATAAATTTTAAAAAATGTCAAAAAATTTGCAACTTCTGGAATGTGAAAAGTCAGACATTTTTAACATTTGAAACTCAGATATTTCCACATTTTTTCTAGAAAATTTCAGTTATTTTTTGGAGGGAAATGTACTCCTCTTTTTTATAATAGCCCTAATAAGCTGTCGTACTTTTATTAGCTGTATTAATAGAAAATAATCTAGTTTTCAGTTTCTTTTTGGCTAAACTGGACAAATTTATTTCCGGTAATAAGAACAGGATTTGGGGCAAATTTTTCAAAAATGTTTGCTATATTTGGTGAAGTTTAATTTTTTTTTTAAATCAGATGTTGGTAAAAGTTTAAGGTTTCGCCACTGTGCAACTCATAACTAATTCAAAATAAAAAACTATTTTAAAACAGGGAAGTTCTGGACTCAGGTTGGCAGTATTTCAGATTTAAAACAAAAAATAATCCATAAATATCAATATTGACTAATACAAAATGCTTATATCATGATATGCAGAGGTGGGTAGAGGACCCAAAGACAGTAGTCAAGTAAAATTAGTGGTACTTCAATATATTTTTACTCAAGTAAGAGTAAAAAGTAGCCGTCCAAGAAATTACTCAAGAGAAAAATGTAATCTGGTAAGAAGTCTACTCAAGTAAAGATCAAATTATCAATCATTTAATATTTAAAAAATAAATCAGATGATCAAAATATAAAGTTAAGTGGACATTTTGGTATTTTAAAGTAAAAAATTACAGTAATTCATTTAAGTAACAAAAAATAACAAAATCAGGCAAATGAAAATGTTTCCATATCAGTTTCTTTCAATAAAAAACTCTAAGAAAAACTGCAGGTGTGTTTCTGTGTGGTAAATCTTTGGCTAAAACATGTTTGCTTTTCATTCAGTGAAGTTACTCACAATGGATAATATCCAGAAATTGATACTTCATAATAAAGTAAAAATACCCAAGAAGTACATTTTAAAAAAAGAAGTTACTCAAGCTAATGTAATTGAGCAAATGTAACTGGTGATTTGTTTGTCGGCCATATTGTCCAGCTCTGGCTTTGGGTTTAAGAATGAAGATCTGATTTAAAGCATGAGTGAAATTGTATGAAATGATCCTTTAAGTGCCAACAGGGTCAGATTAATGCCTTTAGCTTCACCCATATGCTTTATTTTCTCCTCAACCCACCCATCCGGGAGAGCTTGGTGATTAGATTGCTTGTTGTTCCACATATATAAGCATTTTACAGGGAAATCGTAATTACTGCTCATCAGTAACAACGTTCAGATTCAGCAGCAGCAGCAGCAGATATAGACTGAGCAGGGAAACTCATTGATGAGCGCCACTAAAAGGACGTGTGGGTATTTTAATGAGGGAACATGAGATCAGCGATCTGTCATTTCCATACCAACGATTAACGAGCAGACAGAGTCGCTGTGACCCGGCTAATACGGGCTAAATCCACTGGTGCATTATGGGCCGGGCACATTTCATCTAATCAGCAGGATGATTCTAGCAGGCTGAGGATGCTTTTAATTCAGAGCTGCTTTACGGCCCCCTGCATCTTTACAACCTCAGCAGATCAGCCGAGCTCACACAGTACCATCTGGGTTTCCCCCAACATTCGATCTGGACGTTTGTTGACGTTTGTTTTCCTCTTCGTCTCTGATTTAGTCTAAGTGAAATAAATGTTCGTTTTCACAGCTATGTTGATGATATCTCTTTATGTCTATTGATGAGCCAGGAGCAACTTATGTAGTTCAGCTGTGTTTTCTTCAGCTTTATCAGCAACAAGGTTTCCCCCAGCATATTATAAGCCTGGCGGGCCACCAGGCTTTACTTGGGCCCCCACCAGGCTAAGCATTGCTTATTTATTTAGGTCTTTTAAAAATGTTTGCATTTAAGACTTTATATTTGGTGTTCAGGTATTAATCTTCCAATCTTTCAATAACACATAAATATCAAGTGATATTTAAAAATTTCCTGTCAACTTTAAACATTTTTTTAACTTAAAAACACAACGAGTCGCTGGATGAAAGACTGCCCTACCACCCAACCACCAGGCTTAAGATTTCTGGGGGAAACGTTGAGAAACAAACAGAAGTTTTAATCAATTATAGAAATTATCGTCAACTAATTTAGTAATCAATTAATCATACCGACTATATACACACAACTATATATGTATATTTCATACATTTTGTCATTTTGGTTATATGGCTTAGAGATAAGGAAAACACCAAATTTAAGTGTTTCAGAAAATTAGAATAATATGAAAAAATTATAGTACATTCACAGAAAGTCCAGTGGAATGAAAAAGTGTGTACCAGCCACAGAGAAAACTGCAGCCTATGAAAAATATTGGACTTCGCCTCTCACATATTGATCTTCATGCAGGAGTTCGGCTTTCATCCGTTCCTCCGCAGTGACGGCGACTCCATCCAGCATCTCCAGCTGCGTCAGATGCAGAACAACCTCTAATCTATACTGAGAGTTTCTGGCAATCTGAGGACAGACAGAAACAGACCAGTTTAACCAGTAACAACATACTGAAAACAACCCACCGTGCTATTAACTCAAATAAAAATAAAAACAATATGCAACTGAAACCTGACAGACTGTAGCTGCAGATTAAGACATGTGGTGCATACCAAGTGTTGTTTATGTCTAGTTTCTAGTGCAAATATCTTACTATGCTTGAAATAAAGCAAAACAAACTTACAAGTAACTTTTCAGCAACATATAAGAGCTTATTTTAAGTGAACAATTATTTAATATTGATATATTAAAAAGTACTAGTTCCAATGGCAGATCATTTCACTCTTAAGACATTTTTCCCATGTTATAAGTGAAATAATCTGCCAGCAAAACTAGTACTTTTTCATGTCAATTTTAAGGAATTAACTTAAAACAAGCTCCTATTGTGTAGTGAATTGCTACTTCTAAGTGAGTTTTGTTTCATTTCAAGTGTACTAAGACATTTGCACTAGAAACTAGACAAGAAATGCTTTTCAAGTTTTTGAGCTTCTGCCTCACAGAAGGCTGCTCCCTCACTCAGCTCCTTCAGACTAGCCAGCAGCAATTAGCAAACATCTGGTGGAACAGTGCATCAGCTGAGCTCATTATAGGAACTACTTCTCAGTGAAACGCTGGTAAAAATGTCATTAAAGGGTTAATAAAAGAGCCACGTTATAATGACTTCCTGAAGGCGGAGCTTCAGAAAGAGCATGAGTTTTTAAAGAGACAAAGGTCCAATTTATTTTAAGTCATATCTGATAACAGCTGAAGTTAACATAGTTACTTGATTGTGATATAAAATGACACAATGTGCCTTGAAACACATAAAACTGCCCTTTTAAGGAATTATTGACTTAAAACAAGCTCCTATATCTTGCTAAAAAGTTACTTGTACCGTATTTTCCGGACTATAAGTCGCTCCGGAGTATAAGTCGCACCAGTCATAAAATGCATAATAAAGAAGAAAAATCCATATATAAGTCGCACTGGAGTATAAGTCGCATTTTTGGGGGAAATTTATTTGATAAAATCCAACACCAAGAACAGACATGTCATCATAAAAGGCAATAAAAATAGAATAGAGGC
>CAEFZX010020182.1:0-13204 GCA_903066825.1 Alfaro cultratus
CTAGCTAATGTTAACTAAAAGATGACTAGCTAATGTTAGCTAAAAGATGACTGGCTAATGTTAGCTAAAAGATGACTGGCTAATGTTAGCTAAAAGATGACTAGCTAATGTTAGCTAAAAGATGCCTAGCTAATTTTAGCTAAAAGATGACAAGCTAATGTTAGCTAAAAGATGACTGGCTAATGTTAGCTAAAAGATGACAAGCTAATGTTAGCTAAAAGATAACTGGCTAATACCAATATATCACATTAAGCTTGTTAAGTACAGGCTGATGTTCAAAAGTGGGTAATACTTGTTACATTCACTTGAGTAACATCTTTGGAAAGGTACTTATAAAAGTAGTTTTACTGCACTATTATGTAACAGCGGAAATACTTTTTATGAAGTTGTTTTTCACGGAGGGAATCTGACACCATTAAAGGTCAATTTGACCTTGAACTCCTTTCCTTCTTGGTGTGGGAAAGGAAAGTTGGACCAGAATTTGGCCTAGGAAGTAAGCTGTTTGGACAGATAAGAACAACAATTTGTGAATAATTGGCTTAGTCGGCAATTCTGAAATGGTGCAGATGTTGAGGTTAAGAGGTCTCGATTGGTTCCAAGAATACCCAATACACACAATGTAAGGCTGTCAAAATCCCTGACAGCCTTACGTTCTTCGTATGTAAGGACATACAAAGAACGCGGACAGAGTTGCGATTGGTTAAAACCTTCCAACACACTAGGGAAAATGAGAAGGTATAAAAAAAGTTGTACCTAAGAATAAGACGGACTTTTTGGGTTTTTTGGGGAACTTTTGATTTTGTATTGACGAAGATGCAAGATGAAGCTGTGGAGAAAAGTGTAATAAAGTCTCACTGCCGTGGCCAGCAGTAAAAAGACGCGTCTCAGAGTGTATTTGTTTATCTACATAGTTTAAGAGTTTAGCACCTTTCCAATCTCTTTCAGTACCTATTTCTTTTACTTAAGTAATATAATTATTGCTATGTAATCATTTTGCCCCCCTGTCAAACTCGTCTGGAGACGGGCTGGCTGCAGATCTTCAGACATTTCTATCTGTGACATCATAAAAAGGTTAACCACAGAAAATAAAACATAAATTAATGAAATACAAATAAAGTGTTTGTATTATAATATGTAGAAGAATGTCTTCTATGTGTTTATGTTTGTAAAATGTCCACAGAGTAAATTATCTGGTCACAACTTTACCCAAACTCAAATAAAAAAATAATTTTGGGATATTATAAGGAAGTGCTGAGATTTGCCGTTTTCCACCAAACTAAGGTATTTGCCATTTCGGCACAAGCAAAGTGAGAAACGTTTAGAGGATAAAAACATTAGACTCAGATGGCCCAGCTTTCGACTAGCATGTAAACGCACCATCTGCACACCAATCTGGGAGCTCCAGAAGCGTGAAATGAGTCTCAAAAATACTCTTGCACTCGTAACCGGATGTGTGCGTAAATGCAGTTTTGTGTGTGTGTATCTGGCGACTTGTTACTTTTTCAACATTTGTAGGCGTAGGAGAAGGTTTATTTTCTTTTTACGGTTTTATAAATCATGTTTCACAGACACAACTATCCAAAGTTACACACAAAGATGCTAACACGAGTTACAAATCCAGTATTACACACGCACAGATATTTTTACACGCACAGATATTTTGAGACTATTTTCACTCCATATTCTGTCAGTACCTCTGATGGACAGAAGTTAAATCTGGTTTCACTTTTTTGAACTTCTTCTGCAGCTCAAATCATTTATTCAGAAAAATCATTAGCAAATGATTTTTCCTCTACCGTCTTCCCGTCCAACTGTCCTTTAGTGTGTCACCGGCTGTCTCCAGGTGTGTGTGTGTGTGTCTCCAGGTGTGTGTGTGTGTCTCCAGGTGTGTGTGTGTGTGTCTCCAGGTGTGTGTGTCTGCAGGTGTGTGTGTCTCCACTTGTGTGTGTATCTCCAAGTGTATGTGTGTGTGTGTCCAGGTGTATGTGTGTGTCTCCAGGTGTGTATGTGTGTATCCAGGTGTGTGTGTGTGTGTGTGTCTCTGTAAATCTCTGTCCTCCATCTTGAGCTGCGGCTCCTGATCTGTCACCATCGTTCTGGTTCTGCTGAAGTCCAGCCAGACCAGACCGATGGTTTCAGGAAGCGGGTTATCAGGTTCTGGGCTGACCCGGTATCGGGTCGGCTTTGAGGAGCATCTGAAACAGAACCCCCTGGTACCGGGTTGCTGATGGTTAAGCTAAACACTAAAAATCGGCTCTGAAGGAACTAATACCTGAAATTTAGCAGAGCTGCCGTTTGGTTCTGATCGTTTAACTCAGTGTTTCCCAACCCGGGTCCTCCAGCCTCACTGCCCTGCATGTTTTAGGTGTTTCCTTGCTTCAGTCCAGCTGATTTCAATTGATCACTGATTAACAGGAGTTTGTTGAACTGCAATCAGTTGAATCAGGAACATTAAAGCAGGGAAACCTCTAAACATGAAGGACAGTGAGCCTTGAGGACCAGGGTTGGGAAACACTGATCTTACTGATCAATAATTGATCAACCATCAGTGCAGTTGTGCCCAGAGGTCAGAGGTCAGCAGGCTGATGGTAAGAGAAGTGGATCCATAGGACTGGACTCTGGAGCAGAACCAGGTGGAACCGGAGGAGAACACGTTCTGATGCGGAAGGAGCCACGCCCCCTTCTGACATGGTTCTGCAGGCACCGGTCCAGTCTGGTACCAGTCCATAAAGGTCCATAAAGCCCAGTGGTATCCAGCAGACTCCAGTCGTGCCAAGTCCCGATTGGCCGCCACTCCTCCACAGCTCATTTCTGATTGGCTCGTGGAGCGTTCCGTGGGCGGATCCTCAGAGAGAGTTCCCACAGAGCTTCCTCCGCCAGGTGATCGCTGAAGTCATTAAAGAACGACATGATGTCATCATCCCGCGCCAGAGAGTACCGCCTGCAGGGACACAGACAACACACTGATACGCTGATGGATGGCGGTTGAATGCATGTTGGATGGTGGTTGGATGCACTCACTCCCTCTGGAAGCCCCTCAGAGTATCCAGGATGTTGAACTGCTGCCAGCACTTGGAGAAGTTGACCTTTGACCCCTGTGATGTCGTCAAGGTGTCGGGGTTCCCCAGGTGGACGAACGTCAGGTCCTGCAGGATCAGCCCCCTGTAGGTGGTGCGGGTCAGACAGGGACAGGTGTTAGAGGCGTCGTCATGGCGACGCCTAGGCGAGCCCTCGGCAGCTGAACCTACAGGTAAGGGATGCAGGGAGGCTCCGCCTCCGCCAGCGCCGAGCGGTAGGCCCTGAAGGACGACGAGCTGTCGATGAGCGAGGACACGTCCTCCAAGCTCTGAAAGACACAGGGGACAGGTGGGACACCCAGGGGACAGGTGGGACACAGAGGGGACAGGTGGGACACCGAGGGGACAGGTGGGACACACAGGGGACAGGTGGGACACCGAGGGGACAGGTGGGACACACAGGGGACAGGTGGGACACACAGGGGACAGGTGGGACACAAAGGGGACAGGTGGGACAGGTACCTCTGCCGTGCTCCGCTGCCAGTCCAGCCGTCTCAGAGGGGCGGAGTCCAGAGCGGACAGGATGGACAGGTAGGAGTTGAAGTTGTTGAGTTTCCTCAGGTGCTGCGGAGACACAGCAGGGACACGTCCACCAGCTGCACAACACGGGGACACCGTCCTCATCCTCACCACGTCTTACCTTCATCACCTTCAGGAACTTCAGCAGGTGCTTCTCTCTGTCCTGAGCTTTGTCCTGCAGGATGACCACGGAGCGCACCCTGGAGGTCAGAGGTCACACAGCAGAGCTCAGCTGGACTGACCCAATAGAACCAGGACCAGGAATAGGACCAGGACCAGGTCCAGGACCTAAACCAGGACCAGGACCTGAACCAGGACCAGGACCAGGACCAGGACCATGACCAGAACCAGGACCAGGACCAGAACCAGGACTAGGACTATGACCAGGTCCAGGACCAGGACCAGGACCAGGACCTGAACCAGAACCATGACCAGGACCTGAACCAGAACCAGGACCTGAACCAGGACCAGGACAAGGACCAGGACCAGGACCTGAACCAGAACCAGAACCAGGACCAGGACCTGAACCAGGACTAGGACCAGGACCAGGATCTGAACCAGGACAAGGACCAGGACCTGAACCAGAACCAGGACCAGGACCTGAACCAGGACCAGGACTAGGACCTGAACCAGGACAAGGACCAGGACCTGAACCAGAACAAGGACCAGGACCTGAACCAGGACCAGGACTAGGACCTGAACCAGGACCAGGACCTGAACCAGGACCAGGACCAGAACCTGGGTTTTCCTCACCAGAAGGAAACATTGTTGAAGTGCTGAGTGAACTCTGTCAGGTGAGGACTTCTCTCCTCGTTCTGCTCCTTGGACCAAAGCAACACCTCTGGTAGCTGAGCAGGTGAGACAGACAGACAGGTGAGACAGGTGAGACAGACAGACAGACAGACAGACAGACAGACAGACAGACAGACAGACAGACAGACGGGTGAGCACCTGGATTTTGCAGAACAGGTCCGAGTCCAGCAGGGTGAGCTGTTCTGCCAGGTCCTGACTCCTGAAGTCCAGCAGAGTTCCTGGTCTGCCAGGTGAGACACACAGGTGAGACAGCAACCAATCAGAGAGCAGCGTGGGCCGTCTAGAGCAGTCGAGTGGGCGGGGCTACCTGGCGGCTACGCCTTTGGCTGCGAGGGGGCGGAGCGACTGAGGGGAGCCAATCAGCTTCCACCTCTCCTCCATCTTGGACAGGATGTTGGCGTGCAGGAGGCGGGCCATCCCCAGCTCTCCACCAATCAGAAGGCAGAACACCAGGTCAAACAGCAGCAGCAGCAAATCATGTTCCAGCTCCACAGAACTGCAGCAACAGAGAGCCGAGCGATCAGAACCAGAGGTCCGCTTCCCTACCAGAACCAGAGGTCCGGTTGGGCCCCCGGTCTCACCTGAGCCCAGCCACCACTCTGACCAGCAGCTGGATGGAGTTCCTGGAGGCCGTCGGGTCGGCGGCGCCGCCTTCCCTCAGGGTTCTGTACGTGTTCCTGGTTAAGGACATGACTGACCCGGACCGTGGTTCTGACCCGGCTGGAAGGACCGAGGTGTCCCTCCGGCGTTTAAGGATATCTGCGCTGCAGCTTGCTGATGACATCACGAGGTGTGGCGAAGCCACGGTAGGTGCAGAGGAAGGCTTCCTGGTACTGGTTCTGTTCTGTAAAAACCCAAACAGGACACCATCAGGTCCGGTCCGGTTCTGTCTAACAGAACCTCAGCTGTCCTCTGCTGCTGGTCGGGTCAGCCTCACAAGTGGAGTTCTGTTGGTTCCTGCTCACCTGAATCCCCCCCAAAGCCCCTCCCCCTACAGAGACAGGTAGCCTCGTGTGATTGGCTGGCAGACGTACCGCTGCTGCCGGGCTGTGCGGCTTGGACCAATAGGATCTCAGGAGACGCAGCCTTTACCTCTGGCCCCTCCTCCTCCTGAAGGCAGAGGGGCAGGGTTAGAGCACAGGTGAGACTTGTGACCACAGCAGAGGGGGCGGGGCCAAACCTCAGACTTCAGAGTGATTCTGTGACGGATCTCGTTCGGGTCAGCCAATAGGAGCTCGTCTTCTTCATCTTCCTCTCCACTTTTCTGGCTGAACTCTGACCCCTGCTGGTGGTCCACAGAGCTGCAGAGAAGTGAGGCTGAGAGTCTGCACAGGTGTGTGTGTCTAAAGGACAGGTGTGTACAGGTGTGTATGCCTCACCTGTCCTCGTTCTCAGACTGCGTGTCCTGGAGATGAAAAAATCACAGGAATGAAATTACACCTGGAGAAGCTCTGATGCCAAAGCAGCAGATAATTGAACATTTCAGTAAAATCTCACATGAACTCATTACGACCTGTGGCAAACATTTTTCAAGATGGCCGCACAGTCCATTTCTGCACTAAATTTGTCAGCGTCCAATTATAGGTTCATATGTTGAACCGTAGAAATTATTTATATTGTCTAGATCTTGTGTTTCCTTTCTCTGTTGGACACTTTTCAAAATGGCCGCCAGAATGTGTGTTTGCACCAAAACCAGCAGCCGTGGTGGGCGCCGCTAACCACAGGTTAGCTTCTCTTCCCCCTAATTCACTAAACAAGAATCTTATCGCTAAACTGAAGTAGCAGAAGCTAATGCTAGCCAATATAATGACTGTCCCTAAGTTTCTCATCTTGATCTCGTTCTAGTTGACGACCGGTCTGAGGCCCGCAAACAGCAACCTTGTCAGGTTCTGGTTCTGCTGAATTTCAATACTTTACAGTTTGTGAACGTGAGCGAAGCTGAAAACGTCTGATGGGACAGAACGTTCATGAAAATGGGGAACATTTCATGAGAATAACTGGCTCAAAAACAGCAGCCATCTTGAAATGCCAGAGCCTGATGGGAAATGCGACGAGCATCCGAGCTGAGAGGTTAGCATGCTAATGCTAATGATAGCAATTACAGACAGAAGGTTTCAATGGCAGAACTTAGGCCCGGTTCTACAGAGGTTCTGCTTGCAGAAGGCTTGCTCTGACCTCTGACCCTGAATGAGGGGCTTAGGCCATCCTGAGGCTCAGGTTCTGGTCCGCTGATGTACTTATCAGAACCAAGAGGTTCTGGCCTGACCCGGCACAAACAGAACCCTGGAGTTCTGTTGCTTCTTCCTCACCTGCTGTTTCTTCTTTGGTGGTAAAGCAGGGGCAGGAAATGGACCTACAGAGGGGGCGGAGCCTGTGGTCAGGTGATCCAGCTGGTGGGAGGAGTCTTGATCTCGCTGTCGGACTTTGTATTTCTGGTAGAACGAAACCGCAGATGGGTCGGTGGAGGACGTGGAGCAGAACTGCAGGTATTGATGAACTGAGGACAGGTGGAGGACAGGTGGAGGACAGGCATGTCAGAACTGCAGTTATTATCTTTGGACCTAAGGATGAATGATGTAGAGTTATAGACCTAGACTTATGGATATACAGTTATAGATCTAGAATTGCAGATCTAGAGTCAGCTTCAGTTCTTCCATCTGGATTCCAGAGATCTGGCTGACCTCTGACCTCTGGCCTGACCCTCCAGAGCCACATAAAGCCGGTTCCACAGTGGATCTTCTCCCAGCTGCAGAACATTTCCAGGACCAGAGACTAAAGTCTCCGATCAGAGAAACTCATCCAGGTCTGACTGACAAACCAACGTCCAGAACCTGCTGGTCCAGAACCTGCTGGTCCAGAACCTGCTGGAGTTCTGACTAGAACCAGGAGGATAGAGACACCGCCCGGTTCTACACCACCCAGTTCTACAGTCCTTAATTTATAAATCGCTGCTGTTGCTGGATCAACCTGCTGCAGACCTGCTCCAAAGATGGAGAAGCAGCATTCAGCTTCTATTCTCCACAGATCTGGAACAAACTTCCAGAAAACTGAAAAACTGCTGAAACCCTGAGCTCCTTTCAGGCTAAACCCAGCTGGTTGGCGTTGCTATGGAAACATAATTTAACAACGGTTCTCAGCGAAACATTTCAATTGTTGATTCTATGTTGCATTAATTTGTGTTTTTATGATGCAAAGCTTCATTTTATGCTTTTCAGATAAAGTTTGATTGACTTAAAGGATTTTCAAACTTCCACCAATCAGCTGCTCTGTTTTCACTCACTGTGTCGCTTCTTCTCAGGGAGGGGGGGAGGCGTCTTACTCGGGGACAGGGGGGAGGACATGGGGGCTTCAGGGCTGATGACATCATCACTGGGGGCGGGGCTTGTGTCCACACGGGTGGAGTTAAAGCCAAAGGTGCACGCCTTCTGAGAGCCGCTGACGCCTGCAGGGAGAAGACAGGACAGACAGTTGAAGTGGCACCAAAGTGCTGAACAGACGTCCATAAATAAACTATTTCTAAGAAAATAAGTTCCAACATCACAATAAATCAGACTTCAGTCAGTAAAACCGACGTTAAGAAGCACCTTGAAACTGTTTCAGAGTTAATCAGACCTGAAATAAGACGGCAAATCCTCAAATAAAGAGCTACAGTTATCCAAACAGGTTGTGATAAAAACATGAACATTTTCCTCAAATCCTTAAAACAGAAGCAGAACTTTAGCTAAATAAAAAACTCAAACAACTCGTGTATCCAAATGGCTGTCAGAGCCAACAGCTGACTGGTGAAATGGAGGGAAGCTAACAAGAACTGTTTCAGTACGAGCATAAAATTATTCTGTCCTAATAAAAAAGTCCAAAACTTTTATTTTCGCTAAGACGAAGAAAGTTTGAGTCCATCCATGATTGGACTTGAAATAGACAGCCTAAGAGTGTAGAGCCATTTTTATTATTTCTACAATAAGCTAACTGAGCTAACAGAGGTAGCCGAGCTAACAGAGGTAGCCGAGCTAAATGAGCTAACAGAGGTAGCCGAGCTAAATGAGCTAACTGAGCTAGCCAAGCTAACTGAGCTAACAGAGGTAGCCGAGCTAAATGAGCTAACAGAGGTAGCCGAGCTAAATGAGCTAACTGAGCTAGCCGAGCTAATTGAGCTAACAGAGCTAGCCAAGCTAATTGAGCTAACTGAACTCAGAGGATATCACAGTCTATTGTGTCAAATGCTTCTCTGAAATGCAGCAACAAGATGGCAGCAGCTGAAAGTCCAGAGAGAGACAGAGGGACAGGTGTGTCCTCACCTGTGGTGCTGCGGCGTCTCTTCTCCGGCAGGGAGGGGGGCAGTGGGGGTAGCGTCTCCGAGGACGACAGGTCGGTGTGGAGGAAGTCGTAATCCGGGTCATCCTCTGAGAACAAGACAGAATCAGAACCGGGTCCAGCCTGTCGGATGGTTTCTACACCACGACCAGAACCAAGAACCAGGACTGAGGCAGTTCTGAGTCCAGTATGTCTCTGGAGGCCTGCAGAACAGAACTAGGCCGGTCCAGAACCAGGTTCTGGATCCAAGTTCCAGCCAGCACGATCCATTGCAGCAGCTCGGTTCTGGTTTTTGTTTACCTTGCTGTTGCAGTCACTGCCAGCAGGGGGCAGCAGTCACCAAACACAGGACGTGTCAGCTGAGAGGATGTGACGTCACTCACACCCCCTGCTGTGGGCAGGAAATGTGTGTGTGTGTGTGTGTGTGTGTGTGTGTGTGTGTGTGTGTGTGTGTGTGTGTGTGTGTGTGTGTGTGTGTGTGTGGTGGTTACCACTTGGTGAGGTGTTGGCTGCAGAGTCTGCAGAGGAAGAAGAGAGTCGCTTGCAGCAGCTGTCATCCTGAAACACACACAGAGTGTTGTCAGCATCTGAAGGTCTTCCGGGCCACCAGTAGTTTGATCGCTTTTTCTGAATGAATGTCTGACTGCCATTACCATAGCAACCAAGCAGATGGCATGTTTCCTGAGCATGGAACCCAGACGGAGCAAAAATGAGGGGAGCGAAGGCTGCGCCCTGTGGAACCGCAGCAGAGGATTCAGAACCAGCCGGGTTCCATCTGATGTGGTACTGTTGAAACCCGGCTGGTTCTGTGAGCAGTTAGCAGCGGTTAGAAACTCTTAGCAGTAGTTAGCAGCTGTTAGCAGCGGTTAGCAGCTGTTAGCTCAAGCAGAACAGCAACAGATTCAGCAGAACTGTTTGAATGTTATTAACTTACTGAACGTTCTGAGTTTGCTAAACGGACTGAAAGACCTCCATAGTGTGACCAAGAAACAACAACTTCCTGTGAGACTTTAAAAATAAAAGCCTCTTGGAGATCGGCTTAAAACGAACTAAGTCATTTGGTCAAGAAGTGGCTGCACACCGACATTGCCGCTGACCTGTTTACGTCACATGACCTTACCTCCACCTGCAGGTCTTCCTCAGGCTGCCGGATTATTGGTGTTACTATGGCAACCCTGCAGTGGGCGGGGACAGGGAGCGGCGGCGTCTGGCGCCTTTTAGGAGGCAGAGCGGGAGGACTGAAACAGGGAGAGAGAGATGGGTTAGAGGACACGTCCACAGAATGGACATGTTTGTCCAGATGGACACGCCCCTGTGGTTCTCCAGGTCCCAGTGTGAGACTAACAGCTCCCCCTGCTGGTGGTATGCAGGTCCTGCTGTCGCCACAATCAGCTGATCTGGAACAGAGACAGTTTCCTCTCCACTGTCACCACATGCTTGACCTTTCCTGATCTGCTAAGTAACGGGGATCCATTGGTCTGGTGATTGGACTGGGCCATACCGCACCACTGGACCGGACCACTGGACTGGACCGACAGTCCGACTTTTTTCTCTCTCTCTTGCTTCAGTGAAGGCGGACGCTTCTTTCCTCTGCTCCCTAACCCTGAATCTATCTGGGAGAAGTTGCTAGTTTCGGCTCAGTGGAACGACCAAACTAATTTAGATGATTGGGAACTGAGACATATCAGAGAGACTTTAGGGAAGATTGAAATGTATAATCTACCCGACCAAAGAGATTCAGTATCTGAACTGGTTTCCCCGTGTTGCCTTGGAAGGGCTGCATATTTCCAATCTCCTTGAAGATATGTAAACATAAAGCTCCTTCCCACCTCCTGTTATCCATGCAGCCGTGGAGCTGAACGCTCCCAAGGACAATTCCTTGATAACAACATCTTATTGGAGTTCTTCAGGGAGGCTGAGCAACGTGGTTTCATAGCTCTGAAGCCATGAAACCAGGCTTCAGACCTGAGTGATGTCACCGACTTCACTCAGGTCTTTGTTTTGAACTTTGTTTTATCTGAATGTTGCCATTTGCTCTAATGTGTCCTTTCCCCTTTTTATTTCATTCCCCTTTTATTATTTCGAAACTGTAGAGTACTCACTATTTAGACCCATATTAAACTTCTTAGATGAATTTTTAGATTATTATGCAGAGAAACTCCTATGAATGCAACCCAGAAAAGGAATTAGAAAGAACTTAGAATCCAGAGAATCCCTGAGACACCGTCCTCTGAGACAATGTCCCCTGAGAAACGTCCCCTGAGACAATGTCCCCTGAGAAACGTCCCCTGAGACAATGTCCCCAAGACACGTCCCCTGAGACACCGTCCCCTGAGACACCGTCCTCTGAGACAATGTCCCATGAGACACCGTGTCCTGAGACACCGTCCTCTGAGACACCGTCATCTGAGACAATGCCCCCTGAGACACCGTCCCCTGAGACAATGTCCCCGAGACACTGTCCTCTGAGACAATGTCCCCTGAGAAACCGTCCCCTGAGACACCGTCCTCTGAGACAATGTCCCCTGAGAAACGTCCCCTGAGACAATGTCCCCGAGACACTGTCCTCTGAGACAATGTCCCCTGAGAAACCGTCCCCTGAGACACCGTCCTCTGAGACAATGTCCCCTGAGAAACGTCCCCTGAGACAATGTCCCCAAGACACGTCCCCTGAGACACCGTCCCTGAGACACCGTCCTCTGAGACACGTCCTCTTAGACACCGTCCCCCGAGACACCATCCCCTGAGACATCGTCCTCTGAGACAATGTCCCCCGAGACACCGTGCCCCGAGACACCGTCCCCAGAGACACCGTCCTCTGAGACAATGTCCCCCATGTCACTGTGTCACTGAACAAACATCCAGCTAGTCCAAAGAAAAGACAAAGCTTTTCTTCGATCAGAAGTGAAAACATAATGTCTCAGTTTGTCCCTCCACTCACACTGACCCAGTCCAGTTCTGGTTCTGATCCGGTTACAGTCTGATCTGCAGCTGGTTGTCTTTCTGGTCGCCTCTTCTTCTTCGTCTGCTTTCCAAGCAGACAGGAAGTTAGTGGAGAGAGCAATGGTCTACTTCCTGTTTCTATTTGAGCTCACAGCTCCTCGTTCTCACCGAACATCAGACTCACCAGAACCAGAACCAGAACCTGGAGAGGTTCTGCAGCAGACAGGTCTGGTTCAGTGTGAACAGTACCGAGCCGGTCCAGACCTGGTCGGAGCTGGACTCACCTGAACGTGGGGTCCTGAGGGGGCGTGGCCTGGGGGAGGGGCTCTGGGACGGGCATGGGGGGTTTGGGCGGGGCACGTGTCCCCGCCCCCTTTGTCTCCATCCCGTCCCAACGTCCCTCGCCTGAGGGACAGGGTGGTGTCCCGGTGGACGCCTCTTGGCATTCAACGTCCCCGGACTGTGATTGGTCAGGAGACAAGGGGGCGGAGCCTTCCCGTCTTTCTGCAACCAATTGGACGAATTCCTGGAGGCCAAAAGACAACATTTACTGTCCCCCGTGGACAAACAGAGGACACAGAGACCGCCCACCGAGGACACCTGTCCTCACCTTGGCGCTGTTCAGCACGCCCCTGATCACCGTGGTAACACTCTCCGAAGATCCGCCATCGTCATAGGAGACGCCCTGCAGCATCACCCGGTCGGCCCAGCGGATCAGCTGAGCGACAGAGCCATAGAGACGGGCGAGACGGGCGGAGACGGTCTTACTGCGGGGACAGACAGGGTGAGGACAGAAAGGGTGAGGACAGACAGGGTGAGGACAACGTTCCATCCCTCACCTGTCCAGCTCGTTCGGCTCCAGCTCCACCAGCGCCTGGACGGCCTCCAGGATACCAGTGGAGGCTCCGCCCAGCAGGCCGCCCACCATGGACCGGTCCAGGCCCGGTTTTTGTCCCACGGGTCGGTCCAGGTCCAGTCTGTCCACCAGGGCCTTGAAGTACTGCAGAGAGCTGAGGACGGCGCGCTCCTGGTCCAGCAAGATGGCCGACTGCAGAGAGGCAACATCATCAGAACCTCAGGAACACCGGCTATGGGTCGGACTGGGTCGGTTCTCCTGGGACCAGAACCAGCAGATCCAAGAAGTTCTGAGCCGACCCGGTTCAGAGGCCGATCCCAGCTTTTTTCAGCCAGCGAATTCACTGACTGACTCGGTTTGGAAGAACCAGAACCAGAACCCGTTGATGTTCCTTGATGTTGATGTGGAGGCCTGCTAATGTTACTGAACAGAGTTCTAACCATGCTAACCATGCTAACACTGCAGTGAACAGTCTGGGTTAGTATGCTAACCATGCTAACACTGCAGTGAACAGTCTGGGTTAGCATGCTAACCATGCTAAAACTGCAATGAACAGTCTGGGTTAGCATGCTAACCATGCTAACACTGCAGTGAACAGTCTGGGTTAGCATGCTAACCATGCTAACACTGCAGTGAACAGTCTGGGTTAGTATGCTAACCATGCTAACACTGCAGTGAACAGTCT
>CAEFZX010020183.1:0-82248 GCA_903066825.1 Alfaro cultratus
TTTTATTGTTGTTTTTATTGTTTTTACTGTTGATTCTATGTTGCACCATGTTTCTGTTTTTTGATATGATGTAAAGCACTTTGATATGCCTTGCTGCTGAAATGTGCTATACAAATAAAACTTGATTGATTGATTGATAGATCTAACTGAAGCGAGCTTACTTAATCTGAACATTATTTTGGTAGGGGATTAATAAATATTCCCTTAAACCTCTATTATTTGTTTATGAATTTAATGGCACAAACAGAAAATAGATTTATTTCGACATTTAATTATATCTCTCTTATAGATTACTTACTGCTACCTGTAATCTTTTTGCTAAATATTTACAGTCAATGTATCAGCATATTTTGAAAAAGTTCAATTATTTCAGGAACTTTAGTCCTGAGTGAAACCTATTATATAGATTAAATACACACAGATGGACGTTTATTTAGCTTTTATTTCTGTTGAATATGATGCTTTTCCACTTTAATAAAATCACGACTTAACATTAGAATAGCACTAAATCAATAAAAAAACTATTTTTAAATACTGAAACCTGAGCTCAGTGAAGTGTGTTTAAGATTGCCATTTTCAAAAAGCACATTGAATCTGACAAATGAGACTCATTGAAACTTATATTCTAATGTATTGAATATGGCTGAATTAAGATAAGCTTCTCATACAATACTGAGCATAATATACATCACTAATTAAATATGGTTTCGAATTTTTGGGAAAAAACATGTTTCATTGCCAGATTTTGAGCTAAGAAAATCTGATTGTTTCCTCCAGAACAATCTGGTGAGGTTTGTTGCCACAGCATCACAACTGCTGTTTTTTTTTTTTTCACTCTTTGTGTTCCCTGCCATGTAGGAGGCAGAGAGGCTGAGAAAAGCCTTGTGAAGTAGAATGGATCTTCACTTACAGTGCAGCATTCACTCTAAATGTAAATAAGAGAGTTTGGGGGTTGTCTGCTGGGCAGGTAGCGAACGCACGCCGTACAACATACAGTCCTGAGTCCGCACAGATGACAAACGCTCTCACCGTGGCCGGCCCTCATCGGCAGCTATCAGTCTCAAATATCATGGAACACACAGGGTGGAGATTAGGCCAAGTAATCTGCACATAATGGGAGTCAGAGAGGCAAACATTCATAGCTACACAAAGTGAGACACTTGGAGTACAAAAAGAAACAATAGAGCTCTCAGCAGACGCTTAACACACATAAATACTCTTCCCACGCACGCTACACTTTTTATAATCCAAAAAGCAAAAAAGTCAAGTTTTTTTATTATTGTCGATAATTACATTTTAAATACATACTGTGCCTTGCTCTGTTACTCATACTCCTTCATATTTTCCACATAAAGTCAGATTCCATCTACAAACCACAGTGTAGAACCTTCAGCCCAATCTGAAACCTTCTGTCGACCTGATGATGCCGCTGCCGCCATGTCTCATAGTGGAGATGTTGCGTTCAGGGTAATGACCGCCGTGTTAGTTATCTGACAAACATTGATGTTTTTATTTTTTGGTAATTCATATTTTATTCATTTTTAGATTCTCTACGTCACAAATGAACTTCAGCAAACAAACTGCAACACCAGTGGGAGAAGAAATTAAAATTAAAATAAAATCAGATAATTACACAAAGCCGGGTGTGACATATTGGACATAATTCAACCATTTTGGCAAACAGTTTTCAAAAATTACCCCTTGTAACCTTGGCTATCTTTCCAATTGCAAGAATCCTATGTGTCAAACCAATTCACTCATTAACCCGAGTCTACTGGTGAAAACAACCTTACGTTGCCATGTACATTGGGGTAACTTACAACAATACCTAAAAACCGTCTGAGGAACGAAGCAAACTTTAGATGCCAACCACAAGAAAGTCTCATTAAAACCAGGCAGGAAAAAGACAAACATTGAATTTTCTTGCTGTGCACAAAACTCGCCTGGCAACAGTTTTCATAACCTCTTTAATTGTGCGCGCGTGCCTCCAGGTGGCTGTAATAATTTCACTTAAAATCTCACCTTATAATTGGCTCAATATTACTGCTCATTCTTTCCTCCCTTCTGGGTAAGTTTCTCATGTTCATCTGTTGACCTGCTTTAAAAAAGAAGAAAGAAAGGAAAAAAGAAACCTGGCAACCAGAACAGCTTCGAGTTAGTTAACGACTGAACACTTTCACTTTCGATAGTTGTGTTCCTTCTTCTGAGATAAAGTGCTTATGGTGCTCAGGAAGCACTAATTATCCCTCTAAGAGATAATAACTGTATTTATCGTCTGAGGTGTTTTTTTGTTGTTGTTGTTGTTGTTTTTTGAAGGGTTATTTATCAAATACCACTTGGGATTGGAAAATCAATTTTGAGTGTCACAAATTAATATGCAACCATCATGGCACGTGTCCTCGCGAGGCGGCAGAGGCACCTCGCTAATGTGGCTGCTGTGGCAATGATTTATTTTTCCATATCTAACACATCTAATGAAGAACGCCGGAGTGAGCCGTGACAGAGGAATAAACGAGTACCTGCGTGTAATCTGTGCTGCCGCGATGGTTTTTCACTTAGTCAGCTTCGGGGGCGACACGTGTGTAATTATTAACATCTTGACTCCCATCAAGCGCATTATAAAGTTGAAGAGGGGCTTGAGCAATAAATTATTGCAGCCAAAATGTTAATATGTTTTCGGTGCAGTGTGAATGGGTTTTTTTTTTTTTTTCTCCTTATAATGTTGTTCATTAACTTAATCTGATAGAAAATTCGGGTGTTTTCCACTGAATCTCGGCTAAATGGATTCCGACTCACATGGCAGCGTTTCCCGCCATAAGACCGACTCTTGTACGCTTCGCCGAATGTCTGGCAGATGACTGCGACTTGCAACTGCTGCAAGAAGATTGGAGATAAAAATGTGCTTTTATTGTAGTCACTGTTTGATCAACCTGCCCTGTTCCCATCACAAAACTGATATGAGTTAATGGTGCTACATTTGTGTTGGTTTGTGCAACTGAAATATTTGTAGAACATAAGACCAGATATTTTTTATTTATTTTTTTTTAAATGTTCAAAACATTTATTAAAATGATAGAAGCACAAACAACATTTTTGCTGCACAAACGTTTCACAATAATTTAGATCTCTTTTGCAGAAGGTGGGTGTGACAACTTCACTCAGGTCGTGAAACACTCATTTTATAGATTCAGAGTAAAATATTTCAAGCTTTTATTTTTCCAATGATTATTTCTTACAGGTAAAGAGAACTCAACATTCATTTATCACATTAGACCAGTCAAAAGCAGATGATAAATTCAGTTGACGAATTGCATCTATGGAAGCATTTAATCAACCATCTTTACCATCTGTTGGTTCAATCCACTTAGCCAGTCTTTCACCTGCAGTCATCTTTTTAACTTTGTTCAATTTGTATCTAGAATGTGGCGCTGATATGAGAAAAATGTTCGATGCATATTTGTCGATTGTTGCCTCTAAGAGTCCCCCTGTCCAGAAATGAAAGGGTAAAAAGTTTACTGTACTTATTCAGGTAGTTCCTTCAGAGGGTGCTTTGAGTGAAAAAGACAGCACTTGTCAAGTGAGCTCCTGAAAAATATATCCTGTAAGGTGACAGAAAAAAGTTTTCAAAATTGATGTATCAGCAGCTATTATGTCACAGGGTTTCTACATACTTATTAGAAAATTCCACAGTTTTTGTCAGGTTTTCCCATTGAATCTGAGTTTAAATATTTTTCAGAGAGCAAACAGGTCTCTAAAAAAAATCAATGTATTTTTTTCAGTCGGTAAATAATTCTTGAAATACTGTACCAATGTGTGCAAACATCAAAGTACACTTTGATCTGGCAAACAAAAAAATAAATTAATTTACATGCACATTTAAAACAACCACTAGATGTAAAGTATTGTTAGACTTTTGTCATTTAGAGACAGTGGGGAAAAAATGGAAGACATAAGAAAATATTTTATATATTTTCTTCACAATGGAAATGATATGGAGCAAATTTTACATTTCAAGAATAGGAAAAAATACTGTGTTAAGTAAAAGCAAGACTATTTGATTTAATCACCATAAGCCTTTGTTACTGTACCAACCTAATTTTATAAACTTTAATTTCTACTTTCAACTTTTTTCACAGAATTTGTAGTTCCAACAACTTCCTTTATTTCAGCAAATTATAAATGGGACAGCTTATGGATTGTGTGTTTTGGTTGAATTTTGCTAACTGAACAAATAGCTGTAATAAAATCTATTTTAATTATTATCTCCTGCCCATATAGACATTCTTGTCAGCAGCAGAGTTGCTTAATAGACTGGCAGGGAGGACATGGGTGGCAGGGAAGTGGATTTCAGATCATAGTGGTTTCTTAAAAAGCTGTTCTGCTTTTTTTCAGCTCTGTTAAACGCTCTAAAATGGTCAGAAGAGCCACCGCAGCCAGCAACAATATTTCTTTACAAGTGTAATGTTGGGAGCCTAAGAGCCGTGAGCCATCGTTAATTACTGAGCTGAGGCAACAGGTGTGCAGCTTGTGTGGGAAACTGAGTGAGGTCTCACTTAGCAGCTCAATGAAATATGAGTTAAGTATTTCACTAAAAGAAAAAAAACAAAAAAAAACAGATGTTGATATTTCTTTAACTGGTTTCACTTTGTTTTTCCTTTAGCACCATTAGCATTGCTAACTTCAACATCTTAAACTATTTCGAAGGCATGCTTGAACAACCGTGTTTCTACAGGATGTTGTTATATGAGAGTCATCTTCGTTGCTTGTTTTAAAGTTCAGCATTTATCAAGTAGCTGCCACTGTCAAGTAAAACACTATGAATTCTGTAGTCTGCTATGAAGCAAAAAATGAGAGCAACAGACACATGCTAGCTAAATGGAGAGTAGCGTATGTTAGCTACATTACAGTTAGCACACGTACTTAGCTTAGCTGAGTTGTTTTCAAATAGTAACCTGATTATTGATGCACTTCATGACTAATTTGACATTTTTTTTAACTAAATAATAATGAATAGCTTTCACCAGATGCTTCTGATGGACGTTCACAACAGCAGAGTGTATCATTACGCCGTCTACCGCGAATTGCTACAACACTTTAGATCCCCACTAAGAACGTTTATAATTGCCTATTTTAATCGTTCAAGCCAGGGATGGGCATTTATCGTATTATCATTTATAATAATAATTGTCTTATCAGATCTTATCTTATAAGAATTTTGACTTATCATTGTCACAATAAATTCAAATTAATAAGGTTTAAAACCTCACAAAACTGTCAGTATTGTTGGGATTATCAGTATTACTATTGAACAAATAGTGTAGAAAATAGTATTAATAAACATACTATTAATTACTGTGGTGCTATTAAAACGAAAGTTCTACAAAAGAAATTTGTGACCATAGCACCCACCCCTAATAATAAACAGTAAATACCTCACTGTTTATTATTGCTCACAGTCACAACCACACAAGCTAACTTATAAGGACTTCCTTTGGGCTACAACCAATTAGCAGCAAGAAAAATTAAAGGCACTCCTGAATTGGCTGCTTTGCACATGTCATGCCAGCCAATACCATGTCACGCAGCATTGCACCTACATATGTAAAGTTTCCAAGTAGAATTTATTTTTCATTTTTTACTTAAGTTAGATCCCTAAACAACAAACATTAGCTAACATAGTGCTAACTCTAGCATTGTGTCTTAGCTATCCGCTACAGGAAGTTAAGAGGGTAGCAGGTTAAGCACAGGTTTCCACAAAAATAACCATTTGCAAACAAGACATTTTGATTATTTATTGAAAATTTCTTGATTATTTCAATAATTAATGGGTAGCCCTTTGGGTGTTTGGGCAAATGCTTCCCCTGAGGATCTGGACTAAATGGAAAGGTTCCAGGAGAGGCATTGAGTTAAGAGTCTGGGGAAGACGTAGCAGTCCCAAATCTTCAATTCTTCTGAATCCTGTCAAGGCTTCAGTTATTGTTTTTTTTTTTTTTTGGGGGGGGGGTGGGGGGGGATTGTCACATTTTCTCCTTTCGCTCAACTTTCCAATAATTTCACTGGAATTCAGCATATTCTGTGAGCTTCACATTTTGCTGAAATAACTTTCCAAGGATATTTTACTTTCCTGAACTGCAGAGAGTTGGGATTAAACATTGATTTGTAGCCGACATTGAGTTCATAGTACTCCTGTGTTTTTTTTATTTTTATTGCAGATCTAAATTTATATATATTTTTAAATATTTCCTTTTAGACTAAATATGCTTTTAAAATGGCAACCCTCTGTAGCCACAAGACAAATGCAACCAAACAAGGTGCTGCACATCCAACACACTGTGTATTACAGCAACATTGCCAAAGGAACTTACATACAAATTGGTGAAAATTTATAATTACATTATTATGTTTGGGCTCGACTTGCTGCCAACCACCTTCTAACGTAGCCACTTATGCAGCTCATTAGAAACAGATTAGGAAAATGATTAGTGCATTCAATCTATAAACCAGTGCTGGGCTTAGTTGCCAGAATGTTTTATATGCTTTATGGTGATTTAACTAACCTTTCCCTTTTTGAGTGAATTAATTGTCAGCTTGTATGGCGTGCATAATTAAAAATTTCCTTTCATCAGAGCGCGAGCAGAGCCGGAGGACAGAAAATCCAGAGTTATCAAAGACGGTTTATGACCTTCGTGTCAGCGGAGTTTTAGGTTCCTGTCACAAAGAAAGCATAACTGTGTCGTAGTTCCTTCACTACGACGACCTTTTTGCTGCTCAGTTAGTGAGCATCAAAGGACGCTCAGGGAGAAGACAGAGGAAGAGAGAGAGAGGGATGAAGTTTATTCCAATAACTTCTCACTTCACCTACAACAGCCATGCCCGTTTCTGAAATGTTCTCCTCAAACCGTGAAAGCAGAAATTGTAGGGGAAGATTTTGGACTTTATCTGCAGATTGAGTTTTCTCATAAAAGATTAAAGCCTTTGCAAATATGACAGGTTTGCAAAGAGAGGTGCACACACAAAGCAGGTAGCTATTTCCAAAACATGCAAATACAAAAAAAACAGGAAAGTGCAGCAAACCAAAGGAAAAAAAAGTTGCAATTACAGAAAATAGAAGCAAAAACACACAATCAACAAAACGAATGCTGCAATCATAAAAAAGAATAAAATGCTACAAAACAGAGGCGCTCCAGACCACTAGGGGTCGATGGACAAGTAAGAACCATTTGTCTGTGGTTAACGATTTAATGGGATGTCCAGAAAAAAAGATGGAGGAAGAAAGAAAGAAGAAGTGTGTTACACATTATGCCTTTTTGAAATACACAGTCTTTAACAATATTGAACATCAGCATATTTACGGAGGTTATACTGTAGACTCTATGCTGCCTCTACTGGCCTGGAGCACTTCAGTTTCATCGCAAAAGCATGCAGCTTTTGACATTTGTTGCTGTTTGCGTCACTTTCTTTGCTTCTATTTCCTGTGTTGCAACATGTTTTGTTTTCATTTGTTTCGCTAGCTGAAGCCTTTTGCTCCTACTTTCTGTGACTGCAACGTTTTTTTATTCGCAGTGTTTTTCTGCTGCATTTATGTTTTGAAATTTGCCTCATCCACGTGTTCGCTGTGTGTTTGCTGCACGTTTTGCTGCATGTCTGCGTCTGTTGGCCACCATGCTCTTCACACTTGAAATACCGGATAAAAAACAAAATCGTCTGAACAACTTGATGTGACAATAAAATGAGTAATTACTGGCTGCAGTCCTTGGGAAAAAAACAACAAAAAAACTTTAAAATATGTTGCATGGTTGCATCCAGTCCAATCTTTACAGAGTTTTAGATCAGGTGCAACTACAAACAGCCAACGTCCTTATTCCACTGTCCAATCAGCTGACAGTGGTACGTAAAGGCACTGATGATATCGTTGCCCAGGAATCTGGCAGAGAGGCTTATGTATCAGGCAACAAGTGAACGTTTTCTCCTTGAAGCTGCTGTGCTGCAAGGGAAGAAAATGTGCAAGTGCAGCAAGTGTAAGGATTGGAGTGACTTTGACAAGGGTCAAAACATTCTGGTCACAGCGTGACAGCGCAGGATGTCTGCAGTGGTCAGGAGAAAGTGCCTGGCAACAGTATTTATACGCTTTTAACTTTTTCTGATTGTCATGCCCCAGCTACAAACTTTAATGTTTTTTATTGGGTTTTTATGTGGCAGACCAAACCAAAGTAGTGCATCATAACATGGTTTATTTGCTTTTTTTGTAACAAAATCTAACACATTTGATGTACTCAGCACTTTGTACTTTTTTACTCTTAACTAAAGTCTTTTGAAACCCGTTGTCTTCAAAAGTCACCTAGCTAATAAATGCAGATCATGTGTTTGTGGTTAATTAGGATTGTTGTACAAAATGCATCAGCTCAGGAGGAATGCCATTTTTTGCGTACGTTAGCGACTGTGCGCTCTTTCAATTTGTCGGGTCTTTATGAAAATCAATATCTCCGCCGCATCGTTTAAAAAGTAATATCATACCGGCGGGATATGTTCAGTAAAGTTTTCCTCAGAATGAGCCCACACACATCCTTCCCTGAATGTTGTTTTATACATGCTAAACCCATAGAGGGCAGTGCAGCGCAAAGCTAAAATCTATATCTGCCAATCAGATTGCGTCTAAACAACAACTACTTCCTGTTTGGAATCAAACATGGCGACAGGAAGTTCATTTGTGTGGACAGATACTTAGCTTGAACTACTTTAAGAAGAGAATATTAGAACATGAAGTTAATAATACACAAGGTGATGACGCTCCGGAGTCATGTAGATATATTGGCGCGTTAAAATGTGGAAAAGCATGAATACTTTTACCAGGAATCAGTGATACATAGTGAAATGTCTTTTCAGATTCCACTACAATGGTGGTGTGAGAACAAGAGTTTTCTCACCACATTAGTGTGTCAAGCCTAAAGCAGTTGAGCAACATGTTCCAGCAGCTAAAGAAATGATCTTGTTGAATAAATGGTGTTATTAAACAAAAAAAAGAAATAACTGTGCCATCCTGCAACAAAACCGTGCTTCACCTGAGGACAACTTTTCTACTATCTGAGAAAAACCGCAAATAAAGCTTCTTCTTCTTCAAAGAAAAAAAAAAAAAAGCAGCAAAGACTTGCTAAAGATGCCATTAGCTAAACTTAAAGTACATATGCTCTGAGATCATGCACACATGCTAATAAGACTTCCACAGATTACTCCACTGATGACGTTTTCTTGTCTCCATCTGCCATACACACGAAAATGCCAAGGACTGTCACAGTTTCATAGTAGTTACCATTTGGCTAAATAGCTTGGGTAATAAAGGCTGATGAGCACAAACTGACTGTCATTTCATGTTTATAATAAGAGTTAAAACACATGGGAAAAAAGAAAGAAATGCAGAACAGAACCCCAAAACTGTTGAGAGTTATTTAAATTACTCTTGGTAGACATCAATAATCATGCAGTTTCATCACCGACTGTGGGGAATGAAATGATCGTGGCTGCACTAATGGAAATTCAAAGAAGGACTCGAGAAATTTCAAAGATGAAGAACCACGTATCTTCTCAGACAATTCCAGAGTGGGCGGATTAGAGCGCTGTGATGTTCCCCAGAGGGCGAAAGCGAAACACTCAAAGAGAATCTGGACGTGCCGGAAAAAATGCATTCTGTGATGTAAACAAATGATCAAAAAGCAGCGCGGAGAATCAACCGGAGGGAGGGAGGGTGCGGATGATGGAGGGGGAGCTTTGATGATGCAGCGCAGGCTGGCAGGAGGGAGGGTCTGTGACCTTAACTGCAGGTGTTTTCCAGCTGTGGTTGGTGGGGTTCACTGGTTTGGAGGGTGGGGTCGGGTGTATACAGGACTTTTTCCCCCATTAACCCTTTCCCATATGTCACTGTCAGCTTTGCCCATCTTTTTTTAGTAAGAAGAAAAAAAGTTTTATACAGATTTGTGAACATGTTGATTTAGGTTAAGACTTTGACTAGGCCATTCTACATATCCTTGGATTTATGCCACAGATGTGAAACTCCAGTCCTCGAGGACTACTGTCCTGCAGTTTTTAGATGTGCTACAGGTAAAAAACACTGGAATGAAATGGTTTAATTACCTCCTCCTTGTGTAGAGGCCTGCTAATGACCTAATTATTCTATTCAGGTGTGATGCAGCAGAGCACATCTAAAAGTACCAGGACACCGGTCCTTGAGGACAAGAGTTTGACACCCCTGATCTAAACTATTCATTAGTTGTAGTTAAGCAAAAGCTGACATTTCTGGGGTCTGTTTGTGGCTTTTGGCAGCAGCATTGTGCTTCTCACACAGAATATGGTTCTCTACAGCCTTAACACCCGTAGTATCCAGAATACACCTACAGCCTTGTATTAGTTGGCAACAGAAGTGAGACAATAGTAAAAATGAACAAAGTTCACCCAAACGTTAATAAATGTCCACTTTTAGCTAGCTTTTAAGATTTTTCACTAGCTGGCAAGACTGTTGGCCATAAGCAGCTATTTTCCAGTAGCCTGAATCGCTTCGAGTCACAGAACGCAATGACTCAAGCTTTAGCCTAACAGAAAAAATCACCGAAAACAAAAGCACTCCTTAGAACATCCAAGATTTAATTGACTTTAAATTGACTATTACAATTTTGTTGTAATAATCCTGTTACAACAAAATTTAACACTTGTGATTAGCTGATTTAAAGCAAACTGTGAGGATTTGGATTTTGTGTGTGTTTTTTCAATGAATCGAGTCTCTGTGTTGCTGCCTTCCCCTTGATTGTCCCCAGCTGTCTCCCGTTTACCTTGATCACTCCCTTGTGTATTTAACCCTGCCTGTGCCCCCTGCTCCCTGTTGGATCCTTGTCGTGGTTTGTCATGTCTCGTCACCTTGCCCTCATCCTGTTGTGCATTATACCAGTTGCTACCAGTCTCTGAGCTCCTTGTCTTATTGCTCACCTGTGCTGCCTGGACGACTGTATACTTTAGTGACTCATTAAACCATCATTTTTCACTACTACCTGGATCCTTCTGCGTCCATCTTCACCACAGTCTACATATTTCATGACACAAACTTACATTTTTTTTTTTTTATGAATTTAAGACAGAACTTACCCATGATAGACACAAAACTCACCATTCAAACTTTCCCTGACGGAAAATAAAAAAACCAAAAAACGTTCTTACATTAACCATACTACTACAACTAAATTTTAGAGCTTGTGAATTTAAGACAGTCTTAATTTTAGATGAATATAAATTTATATCCATCCATGATAGATGCAAAAAAGCTTTCTATGTAGCTAGCTAACTCAGACATGTGATGTGCTTTTTTTTTTTTTAAAGAAAGTCTTAATTTAAGATATGATACTTTTTAATACTTGTTAAGAATACACAGAGTCCCTGGCTGAGTTTCTTGGTCTTCATGATGCTATTTGTGTTATTTTACAATTTTCAGGAGCATCGTGTTCATTTAGCAAACAAAATACCAACAGAAATGTCAAATTATGTACTTTTAACAATGTGGAAAAGATTCCTGGAGTATAAGAACTTTTGAAAATGTTTGCAGGTACGAAGGTAGAAGGGCCACCGGAACATAGGCATAAAACTTTTCCAGAGCTTATTAGACTCCAGGGGGTTTGGTGGATGTAAACCTTCCAGTCGCCATCAGAGAACCACCTGCAGGAGAAAAGCTCCCAGAACACACACTGCGTCCATGCGCACTCTCTGCTCCAAACACAGGCGCCGTTCTCCACTCTGTCAATCTGTGGGTTCCCCCACTTCCTCCAGCCTGCAGGACCGCACAGGAATTTGAACTCCTGCAGGAAACAACCGAAAGAGGACTCTAGCAGCACCGCAGCTAGAAAAACACATTTCCCAACATAAACAGCCTGTGGCTCATTTTTTAAAAAGCTCACATCAAACTCTTGAGTCACCAGTAGAAACACAAGCCTTTTATGTTATGCTGTCAAATGAATTATCTATAGAGTGCTCAGAGATAAACCTCTTATTTGACAAATAGGCAAACAAGACTGCGGTAGTTTGAGCTATAAATCAAGGAAAGTATGGATGCCAGCAGCACAAAAGCAACAAAAAAAAAAGCATCTGTAGCACATCAGCTGTTCCTCTCTATAATCTTTGAGCTGTTTTTGTCGAAGAAATATAGCGTTATCACTGCAGCGGAGGCCAAAAGGGTCGAGTCCTCTGGGTGTCTTCGATGGGAAGGGCGCTTAATCCGACTGTATGCGCCTCAGGTAGAGCTGCAGGTCAAGGACAGTGCGGGCTCTGCAGTCCGACAGCCACGTTGTAAACAGAGCGGCCATTTACCTGCCAATCACTGGCTCTCCGCTTCAGGACCGGATACGGATCCGCAATATCCACCGTCAGCAGGCAAACAAGACGCTCGCGTGTGTGTTTGTGTGAAGATTTTTGCATCCAGAGTGCTTTTGACCTCCAGGGTGAGACAATTTGGAGTTCCTTTGAGCAGATATGGTGCAACAGACCTCGGCCGGCCCCCCGTCCTCCTTCATCACACCGCCGGTTAGTCTTAATCAGAACCGACATATTGTCTGTCTGACGGTTCATTCGGCGGCCACGTCGGCATCAAAGTTTATGTCACTGCTTGAAATTGCTTTTCTGAGCTTAGGGGAGGAAGGACACAATAAGGGTTTCCAGTCGGTGACGGTGCAGCCGCGGGCCGCCCTGCCGGCCCAAGGCTTTGGGGCGCCGAGCTATGATAGTTATAATCCCAAAAATACAGATGCAAAGAACACAGCTCGGGCAAAGTCATTAAATTTAGTAATGCCTCTGTGTTAAATTAAAGTCAGATGGAAGTCTTTGAATCTGCCTCAGCTTGCTTGCCCATTTCTCTTGTCTGCCAATGATTGGTTGATGGGATTCATTTAAATCTCCAAATGAGGTCTGTGATTTTATCACTTCAGAGAGAGACAAGTGAAAATGACTGATATACAGGGAATGAGAAAAGCGACCGAGATGTCCTCGCAAGAAAGAAAGAAAAAACAAAAAAAACACCTTGATCAAAGCTGGAGCTTTTAAATCATTAGGTGAGTGGCTGGCAGCATGTTTGGCATCATTTGCATTTTTATTTTTTATTTAAATACCAAAAAAGAAAAAGAAAAGTAATAATTCCATTCCTGCAAAAGTGGGTCATTTGTAAGGCTCCTATGTGACAAAGCTTTCCAGCCTCCAATAAGCTGAGGATGGCAGACTAATGGTGTAAGGTAGACAAAATGTTATTTTAGAACCTGCTTTTTTATTATTATGCTGAGGCTTACTGTGGAGCAGAGAATGGCATTAAAATATGCAAAATTGGTTTTCCCAAAATTACCAAGCCTGGGTGTATGACAAATGTTTCTGGTTCATTTTAAACAGCAACAAAAAAAAAAAGAAAGAAAAAGTTCCAGTATAGACATTTTCTTTAGCAATTTTGAAACTGAAAAATGGTAATGGAACTTATTATCCCTGAAATGAAATGTTCCCTACAATTAAGATATTGCAACAAAGTTAAGAAGTTTCAAGTACCCTCCATCACCAGAAACAATATGCAGTCATTTCTGCGATTTAGTGGGTCTAAAAAAAAAATCCAATTGAGATTGCACATGGATATAATAGATCGCGACACCATTACCATGGGGAGATATAAGGATGCAGAGTTCCATTCCCCTACAGCTCCAGTACGGCTTTCATACGGCTTTCATCTCAATGTGATTGCTCAATTGCATGTTTATCATCCATGACATTGGCGAAATGTTTCTTTCTCAGAGTCACCTCATAAAACCCTCATTTACAAAAGTTTAGCTGAGATTAGTCCATTAGCCAAATTACCTAGCCAAGCAGTTGATTTCCAAACGCAGCGTCTTCAATCTGCCGCACAGCATGGGACCTCGCTCTGGGAAGACATGAGAGCAAAGCAAAACTAAGAGACGGAAGAAGCGGAGCCCGGAGTACAAGGGGGTGGGGAACACTTGTCCCGGGGGAGCGATCTCTAATCTCCGCATTGGCGTGTGAGTCACCCAACCTTTACCTTTTGCTCGAGTTCAACCTCAAGGAGTAAGAAACGCTCGTCACTTATAATGTCAGCAACCTTCATAAAAGCCAGACCAGCGTTGTCCTCAATCCAAGAGCTGCTTACACTTAATTGAGGGATGAGGGGGCAGTTTGTTCCCGGTGTCCTTCACCATAAGGGTAAATATCAGAATGACACGGGATGTATGCGGCGCCATGTCCAGTCACCTTTCCTCTTAGGAATCTGATTCTTCAGATGGAATAGACATTTACTGCTAGAAAGGCTTCCTCAACAACTCTAGTCAGGAGTCTTACTTACTTCTGGCGAAAGAATTTTCCCACCTTAACGATTTCTTCTGTTTTAGCTAGTCAGTGCGTTTCAGAACATCAAACTGTGTGTAACATCAGACAAAGATAGAAAAGTGTGCACATTTTGCACACTCTTCCAGTATCCCATCAGATTGTTTTACTCCCAGTGATCCAAAAGGACGCTAAGAGATTGCTTGCTGTGGTTGGCGTCAGATTTACGGACGTACTGGAAACATGAAATAAAGGTTCCGGCCTGGGACTTTTGTATGTAGAAGAAAAATAAAATTGCTGTCTATTACTATGAAATTAATGAATTGAAAATTAAGGAATTGAAGTCCCAGTCCAATGCAGAACTTTGATTTTAAAGGATGATTTGTTATTTTCTAAGGGGAAAAAAAGCTATCCAAACAAATCTGAGTAAAAAAAAAAATAGTAATCAACATTTTGAAAGATGTTGATGGTAATCGTGCAATCATTTGGCGCTTCTATGCGGCTTCAGGAGCTGGCTGGCTGACATTCATTCTTCTCCTTGCAGACTTTTAAGCTTAAATACACTTTAGTTATACTACGGAACAAAAAATTGGGGCACATTAGCAAATCTGCCTCTAAATAACACAAACAAAACATCCAAATTAAGGTTTTGGAGTCCAAATGACAAACTGTGACATTAAACAGGCTGTGCATGTTCAAAACCCTCCAATGTCAAATCTGTTGTTAGATTTAGGGAGATTTTTTTTCATAGGGTCAGGCCGTTGTGATTTAAAGTTTTTGTCCTTTAATACATAGAATATTTTTTTGTTTTAAGTGCATTTTGTATTTGCTCAGGTTGTCATTATCTCATGTTAAAATTTGTGTGATCATCTGAAACATGCAAAAACAGAACAAATCTGTGAGGAACCAAACACTTTTTGTTATCAGCATCATAGTTGGGGACTCCTAAAGAAGACTTTAAGAGCTTTGATCAGAAGGTGGTTGCCTAGAGTCACTTTCCTTTTCAGTTGCCGTGCAAACTCACCGCTGTATGCCCTTCTACTTCTTCTTTATCAATAGATTAAAGCACTTCAAGTTGGAAAGACAATTAGTCAATTTTCCTCCACCGTCTCTTTGTTGCAGCTTTGAGTTTTGGGGAAGGTCTGGCGTCTAAACTAAGGTTTGACCCCCTATTTAAGGAGGTTAATGTGGTGGATTGCTATGGGCAGAGAAATGGAGAGAAGCCTGTATCAGCGCCATACAGTTGGCTCCGGGGAGAATTTGGATCCTTTTCATCTGTCACTCTCAAGGTGTCATTCTCCACCCCAGGTTGTTATCGGCACGCAGGCTCTGACAGCTTCAAGCCGCTTGCTCAAGAAAAAAAGAAAAAAAAAGAAAAGAAAAATAAGAGAAAGGAAGCGCTGCGAAAGCTTAACGATGAATGCATGTGGAAGGAGACAAAAATGACATATCGTTTCTGCACAGACGTGGATTGATGCTGCTCTTTTGACATCTTTCTAATAAACAGGGAAAGCAAGAGAATAACGTTCGGCTTGTGTTATTCACAGGGAATTCTTGGATTACTTTGTAAATTCCTGTTGATCCCATTGTAATACCCATAAGGGGATGCTGCCCTGCCTTAGTGTCCAATGTAAACCATCTGTGGTGCTACCCTGATTTCCAGATGACAAAATCTCCTGAGGAGCATCTACTTAATTCAACTCTAATCTTTGTTCAGGTGTATTGTTGCCAGAGCTAACAACTTGCTCCTATTCATTGAAAACTTGCTGTTCTGACCGATGTCCTAGTACAAACCTGTGTAGAACTGCCACATTTTTAAACCTTGAATCATGTTAATTCAGATTAACTTTTATTCATGTTTTCAAACTAACCTCACTATCCTTGCGGCTTATTTTATCCAGCTATAAGCTTTCACTGGAGTTAGTTCAGTGCCTTTAAGGAGTAACATTATGTAAGATCAACTTTTTCAGCTTAACATCATGTTATAAGTTTATTCCCTCATCAAAAACATACATGGAGTGTTACCTTGATTCTTTGGAAACTATCTAGCAACTCTTCAGCTGTTCAAAACACCTGGGTGAAGCTAGTGCCACCTTCAAGACGCAGCTCCTCTTAACAGCTGCAGCTTCTGCCTCACAGAGCAGCCCTCCTCCACTCAGCTCCTTCAGACTAGCCAGCAGCAATTAGCAAACATCTGGTGGAACTGCACATCTGCTGAGCTCATTATAGCAGCTACTGCTCATGAAACACTGGTAAAAACACTGTTAAAATGTTAATATAGGAGCCATGTTGTGGAGGCGGACAGTCAGAAAGAGCAGGAGTTTTTAAAGAGATCTTATCCAAAACTTCATTCACACCTTATCTCTAAACCAATCTTTCTCAAACTGTGGTCCCTGTGTTCTGCGGGCGGCCCCTAGTGGTCGCGAGGTACTACATGTAAACGACCGTTTATTTGACGTGCGACGCTACAGCGGAAAACTGGTTTAAAAAACTGGTTTAAAACCAGGTCACTCAAAAGAAAGGCTGTGGATATCGGTGGAAAGAAAACAACTCCAGGATCATTACATAATCAGAGGAAGCTGAGTTATAGCTGCTGAGTGCTGATGTGTCGTTCACTAGTGACTGGATTCTTTTGAACGGTTAGTGGTAGAAATCGCTCCAGTGAGTCAGAACTGTACTTTGTTTTTTACGACAAAGAACAGATTTTCTGCTTTTGGTGCAGAAAAAGATTTTTAGTTTCTGTTAAAGCAACTCAAGTCTATTTTTCTTTAATTGTGCTTCTAAATCGCAAATAGCCCTAAATGTTATGAATGTACATAACACTTGGTAATAAAGAACAATTTCTCTTTTATTTCTATGGGTTTGACATCGCTGGAAACTTAAGACTCCACACTTTCACAACCTGTAAACAACTCAGAATGCCAAAGTAGACGTGTTCATGGCTTTGTCGTGGCCAGTCGCATTTTCCAAACAGCATCACTCTTCTGGGTCTTGCATGGTAAGAAATGCTAAAACACACACACACACACACACACACACACACACACACGCAAACATAAAAGCAGCATACAAAAACACCACAGCTGTGTGTAGCAATAACCCAAATAACGCCCACTGTCATAGGGATGAACATAAAAAACATTTGCTCTCTACCTTTAATGTTTGATGGCACCCCTCCAGACATGGCATCCTCACACACCCTTTGAGCCAAGAGCGGAGCAGACGTTAACAAGCAGTAATCTGTGTTTTGTGTTGCCAGTTTTCCTTTTAATAAAAGGCTCCAAATAAATAAATTTAAATGTCGGACTGTAAGCTGAGCCCTTTAATATGTGAACTCACAAATTATTTAAATTTTTGAGACTCTCCACTTTGAAGCTGCTGTCACACCGTTTCCTATCTGTGTCATGTATCTTATGATGTCTTTTCTTAGTGTGTTGTGGCATGACTGGGTAACTCAACTTCTTATGATGGCACTGTCTCATTTTCTTTATTTTTTCACATAGAAAACTTAACTGACCGTTTGGAAATGAAATTTCAACAATCTTGAGTTCCTCCAATTGATCAAAAATAATTTCTTTGAAGCTTTGAAATGGAAAGTGATGCTGTAAGTTTTGCTACAGCACAGTTAGCATGCGAAGGGTTGGGTAACAGTAGACCATCGGGTAGCTAAGCGACTCAAAAGTCCATTTACTAGACGTACGTATTTCGAACTCCCATTCTTGTATGTGATGACATAATGCCACATACCATGCCACCTTGCTGCTTGCACCAAATCAATACTAACTCAGACCTGAATATTCAGAGCCACATAAAAACAGTTGCAAAGTCTGAAGAACATCTCTAAGATTACAGGACTAATTTCCCAGCAGGATCTAGAGAAACACATCCACACAAAGCTCTTGACTCTTGTGGAAAGAGTGACACTTGTGTTTTTTTATGGCACCATGTTCTTTTAAATCATGAAGCCGCACTTGAATTTCTGTTTTACGATCCTGCTAAAAAGTGACACTTGGTTAGGAGTGACTATTAATCGCGGACAATGTCAAGTACAACAGGTTTGAGACGTTTCAAAATAGATGAACTAATAAAATGAGTGCAGTGACACAGCACTTTATGAATCTCTAGAGGTTTTGTGTTTGCCTGCCACACAGTGACAGCTATTTTGACAGAATTTTCCTATTAACACCTCGTAAAAACCGGCAAAATGCTGTGAAAATTTAACAAAGCACCCACAGCTGTTTTTTTCCAGCCTAACATGATCAAAAAAAGTCCAGTTTCACAAAATCAGGCAACACTGAGTGCAGCTCATTAGACAGTATGCCACCATGCTGCTTGGCCCAAAATACATACCACTCTGAGAGATTATCTCATATTCAGACAGAAATATTTCACTGTTTTTGCTGACTACAATTTTAAATCATGAACTTAATTTTTCTTAATATATATAGCAAAAGAACGCAGTCCTAAATAAATCATGAGCACATATTACTGATAGGATTTTGTGTTTTTCAGCCAACGCAGATCATCTTAAAATTGGGAAATTAGATGAAACCTAAAATCGAACATTTATACAACCTAAATACTTTTGGACACTTATACACAGTGTCCAAAAGTATTCTGGACACATAAGAATCTTATTGAAAGTTCTTTTAACTTTTAACACATGTGCCTTGTATGGAAATAACCAAGCACATTATAGTCTCTATGTGATAAATCTTCATATACAAGGTTTATTTTTGGAACTTAATAAAATTGCTGAGAAGCACGTGTTTAGCAACAAAGCAAAAGAAGAACTCATTTATCCCAAACACAAAACTACTACTGTTTTTTATTGTGATGTAAAGAAATCAAATGAAGACATTAAGATTTACGGAACAGACACAAAAACAAAACGAAATGTGTGAGAGAAAATCATCACTCAGATCTGAAGTTGTGCTTGTTGGTTTGTAAATTTGTGTCTTTGTAGCAATTATTATGTTTCAGGACTGTTTTTAACCACCATGTGAAGCCAAAATTTCCACATCTAATAATAAAAATTATTATTACCATCAACATGAAAGCACTGAGTCTTATTTTAAACAGCGATTCAACACTGAACCTCTTGCTCTCTCTGTGTTTGTGTTTCACACCAAGGTAACAAAATGAACGTTAAAATAATACCTGCAATTATCAATATACAGTATGATGTTATTTTAGCAGGAGCAATGTGAAAACAGTTGTTTTTGTGTTAAATAAAGCATCCAGATCATGTTATGTTTACGACCGAAATCCTTGCTGCCAGAGCCGTGGTTCAGTTGTCCTTTTGGTTACTTTGTTGATTTGGAGCTGCAAACCCAGTGAAGTGCTGGCTTCCCTTTAGACGGTGTCTGTGTGATTTCAACAGGCCTTATCTTAAATGATATTAATGCTGTGTGGGTGAAGAATAGCCTTTTGACACCCTCCTTATTTTCATTTGGCACGTAGCGAGGCTATTTCTTATTAACCACTGTTCCGACATCAGAGGGACTTTTTCTGCAGAGAATTCCTCCTTTGCCCTCCCTGACACTTCAATTCATTCCTCACATCTCTCTCTAGAAGAAAAATAGAAACAGTGATGTGAGAAATCCCCAGACACTCGGAGATTGTAATAATCTCTTTTTCACATTCTTCGATTCCTAACGCCTTTTCCCCATAAAACAAATTTATGATAATCCATTGATGTTTTTCAAATCCACATGAGGGCAGCCAAACATGATTTTTTTTTTTTCCCCTTCCCCATACTGTGTATGTGCGCTTGGAAGCAAAACAGCATTGTACTCTGTCATAATTACTTCAAGCGTGCTTTCATTCACATACTTTAGCAGTCCTTTGGATTTTGGATTACCATACCACTGCAGAGATTTCAAAGTTCCAATAATTCAAAAATCCTCGGATCCAGCGCCTGAATTCTTTAAAGCACAAGATGAACACATGCTAATCTGCTTTGACATTTGAGGGGTCTATGTACATATGCATGACTCACACAGCAGGCCATAGTCTTACAGTCAGAAGTTGGCAGACTGATGGAAATCAACTTGTGAGAGTTGTCAGCTAATAATGATGTTGTTTAATGTTGATTAAACTGATCAGGACTAAAGTCTCTCCCTTGTTCTCTGACAGTCCTAGAAAACTAGTGAACAAACAGCATCACAAAAACCAAGCAGCAACACATCAGAGAAGTTTAAAGCATTGATAGGGTATAAAATAATGTTGCAAGTATTGAACATTTCACAAAACTCTGTTCAATCCATAACATGATAATGGAAAGAAAATGGAAGTACAGCTGCAAACTCACTGACAGGTAAAACTTACTCGCTCTGGCCTTTGTTGAAGTCTAGTCGAGTTTATTTGCACATAATATTTCAGCAACAAGGCAGTTCAAAGTGCTTTGGATCATAAAAAACATAACACAATAAACAAAAAAGAAACACTACATTACATTGGCAGAATAAAGTTAAATAATGAAAATTATATGAATTAGAATTATATGAAATATTAATTATTAATAACAGGTGAGTCTTTAGTCTACATTTAAAGGAACTCAGTGTTTCGGCTGTTTTGCAGTTTTCTGAAAGTTTGTTCCAGATTTGTGGTGCGTAGAAGCTGAATGCTGCTTCTCCATGTTTGGTTCTGGTTCTGGGGATGCAGAGCAGAACCAGAACCAGAACCAGAAGACCTGAGAGGTTCTGTAAGGTTGATACAACAACAGCAGGTCTTTAGTGTGTTGTGGTGCTGAGCAATTCAGTGATTTATAGACTAACAGAATATTTTAAAGTCTATTCTCTACATGGAGCCAGTGGAAGGACTTTAGAGCTGGGCTGATGTGCTCTAGCTTCTTGGTTTTAGTGAGAACGCAGGCAGCAAAGTTCTGGAGCAGCTGCAGTTGTCAAAGTTTTTAGACAGACCTAAGAAGACATTGTTAAACTAAAGATAAAAGCATGGTTGAGTTTCTCTAGATCTTGATGGCATTAGTCCATTAGGTCTTCAGGTGATAGAAGTCCAGGTTTATAATCATCTTTATGCGTCTCTGAATGTTCAGATGTGATTTCATCACCACAAATAGGTGAATGTGTCCTTTTATTTAGTGTTCGCAAACATCTGATGTCAACTATAGAAGGAAACTTGTTAGAAGCTGCAAAAGCGGCAAACCACTGCCACTTATGGTAATGTGGCAGTGGTTTGCCTACCATCTGAACATCAGCTCAAAGGAACAATATATCAAATTCTATCCTTGCTTTAATCAAAACCAGGTTGGAGTCACTCTCCATTCAATCTGACTCAGCGTATGCAAAATGTGAAAAAAAAGTTTTGGGGGGAAAAAAACTCCATCTGACTGTAAAGACGTACCTCGAAAAACTCCAACTCTACTTGCAGCATCAGGTTACTCTACAAAGTGTTGCCAAAGAGATTTCAATTGCATGCCACACTTTTCAGATCTGCTGGCGAAACAAACTTCTTAATGTTTTGAAGACATTCCATCCACACTTATATACTACTTGGGATTCTATGTCTTTTACATAGAATCCCAATAAAACACTACATTAACGTTTCCAATGGTAACATGCTAAAATGCAAAAAAAGGTGGGGGTTTGAGTACTTTTGGAAAACTTCGTATTCCCCAATACATCAGCCCTGTTCTCATATCACAATGCTTTTTTTAGATGTCACTGTATAGGAGCACAATATTACTAATACAGGGATTATATGTATCAGTGAAGGTGTTAGATCAGGTTGCCAGTAGCAACACTCTGTTTGCCTTTCTGTACAGCTGAGCTGCGGACCCCGGTAATAGGTTTCCTTTGAGCGGCCCTGTTGCTTCTGCCGCCTCTCAAAGGTAATATGTCACAGTCCAGCGGCCCCTGGCTGTGCGGTCTGTCTCCCCACCACCCTGTGTCTCTCCATCAAGCTGTCCCTCCTCACCGACCCGCCTCCAGGGGAGACGTCTGCCCAGGAGACTCCACACAGACGGAGATACAGGACTGCAGTGGCGTTCAGGTAGAGGAATGAAAGAAAAATACCAGGCTTTGATTCTTCTCTGATGCCTGCGCTAGAATATGTATGATAAAAGATTCCACTTTCTGTGAGTTAATTCATTTTTTCCAAGGCAGGCATTTTGGCTTTACTGTATCACAGCTTCTCACGTTCAACACATTTTATCTTGCTTGTGTTTTGTCTTTGCTCGTGTTTCCCCTCGCCGGAAGGCCTCCGTGTGTCTGAACGCTGTAATTAATCACTCTGATCTGGAGCCACTGACATTTGGAAGTTCACTCACACACCTTGTATATTCTGACATTGATAAACTATCACTTTTAGACGCTTAAATACACGAGAATATGTCATGTCCTCATTATGTCACCACACTGATTACGCTGCATGTTGAGGTTTTGACAGTCCGGGTCTCCCACTGAGCAGAGATGTAATTTAAACGACGCACACTTTGGCCGCAATAAAAACCAGCTTAGCTTCACTGTGAAAATGGGAATTCGTATTATTAATAGTTCATGGTATTTCACAGTAATAAATATTGAAATAATAGGAAAATTACACATTTTAAAAATGAATACATTCCTTTGAATGTTTAATACAAGCACTGCACAGTGGGAGATTTCATTTTCTGCGTGAAGTACCTAACTACCTAAAAGAGAAAAACAATAAGCCATGCAAATGAAAATGATTGAGCTTGTTTTAATCTGTCATGCAAATAATTGATTTATTGCTCATTGTGACAGGCCTACTCTACAATACAAAAACCTTCTGTAAACATTCATAAATCCTGTTTACAACGTTTGAATTCATAAATCAATAGAAAAATTGGTCACAAAATGTGATATTTCAAGCCAAGGTCAAAGTGTTCCTTATACGGCCATGTGTGTTGATGCATCTGATCCCGTATCTTATGTGGATCGAATCATTAACATCAACTCCTGTCATGTCTGCACACCTTATTCCTATAACCCACCACGCTTCACATAAGCTGGTTTCTCTCCTGTAAACAAATGGGCTGTTTCAGAAACACTTGGAAATGTCAACTTTTTACATCATAAACAATATCTGTGTAGCTATTAGGGGGGGGAACTAAATTTATCAATGCATGGAGATGCAGTCATGGAGCAGAAAAGTGGCCACATCTCTCATTTTCACACATTTCTGCTACATTTAGACAAACTCTAAACATTAGTTGATTCCATTATAAAATTTGTTTTGTCAGTAATCTTAATATTAAATGCATGTGAGCCAGCCAAAAGTCTGAAAGGATGGCCTCTAGGATTTCATGTGGGTGTTTACACTGAACTGCAAAATATGTTCACAAGTTTTCAGCCGTTAAAAGTTGTTTGCTGATGTTCATTTAGCTTTTAGCTATTAAAATACTCTAACATATAGCAGTTTAATGGTAGTAAACTTCTAGCATTGGACCTAATTATCAAACAAGTCATCATGTGCTATGAATTAGAATATTTATTACATTTATTAACTTGGGTAAAGATGCAAACGGTTGAAGAAAGTCATGTGCTAGCTGCTTCACTTTTAACGTTTTAGAATGGACAGATTGCTTCCCAGATGGACTCTTTCTAATTGTAGAAATTAAGCAGGCATAACAAATTATATCATTATTAATACCGTTGCTTATTTTTTTTCAATTAACTTACATTTCTCATTGTTGTGGGCGGTGTCCGTTTTCTAAAACAAATCTTGAAAAAATATATTATTTCTGAACCTATTTTCTAAACATGAGAAAAATATATATTTCTTATTGCTTTATTGTTTTATTGCTTTTCTCAACACCAGACATCCACTGATCAAGATTTTATCTCCATAAATATTTTAGATAGAAAAAACAAAGCAGATATGTTATGGATTTGTAGGTAATGACATGTTGGTAATCTAAATTAAAGGTCCATCTGTGGATGTAACTGAAAACAGATTTCAATAAAATACTTCCATATGCACACAAGTTTCCCTGAAAACTGTTTGCTTCCAGTTGAACTCCGTTCCTTTCTCCTAACAGTGGGAGTGCAGCGGCCTATCTGGCAAACCAAGGAGGGGAAGTTACGTCTCTCACATTGGCAATTTAAGAACAGATACGGTCTGTGATCTGAAACTTTTCACATCCTCACAGAACCTCGCTTGTTATCTTTACAACCAAGCCACAGCTGCAGATACTAGTCTTGTCCTCTGCAGTCTTGTTCTGTGCTGCAGCATTCATCTCATGTGCACAACACGACAGGCTGGGTATGTCACTCCTGCCAATTCCAGGCAGCTTTCTGTGATTAGCGCCCCCCAACTAAGTAGCTCTGTAACTGCATGACATTGTTCAGCTGCAGCAGCAACTTCTGAGTCCTTCTGATGTTTCTGGTGTAAAAGTACCTTAAAGTTCTAATGTTAAAAGGTCAAATTAAGAAAACTTCTTTTTATAGGTTTTACATCAAACCATTTCCAAGCTTTCAATTGAAAATAAAATGCTTCTGAATTCAAGCTACCTTGTCTTCACTGGTTAAATAGATCTACATTCTCAATGGCTAAAACAAAAACAAATATGTCAACAATTATGTCAACCTACTTTGTTGTGGACAATTAGTTTTTCTTGATACACATGTTCATGTTTTTCTTGTTATTAGCCACAGAAATTTAGTGCAAGTGTCTTTGTGTGTTGGGAAGCTTTATTTTTAATTTCACTGTCTTAAAAAAAAAAAAAAAAAAAGGTCCAACCAAGGACCAGGTTTGCAAATGAGTGTCTATGTAGAAAACCAACGTACAAAACAATGGTTGCTTTATTTTCAACATGTAACACTAATGTACTATTCTTAATTTAATAAACTTGATTTGAATTGAATGCTTCCAAATATTCACGTATATATTTCAGAAGACGACTCCTTCTTTGCTTAAACAGGCAACTAAATTATTTAGCTTGAATGAAGCTAAAATTAGCTTGTTATCATGTCAATCAAAATATCCCGACTGCAGAAACATCAGTTGTGCTACAAACAGTTCATCTTTTTTGTGTTGTTGCATTATCCGCTCTGGGAAACTCTCCCAGTGCCGCCATTTATCATCCCGGCAATCAGTGCATCACGGCTGATGCGTCCGGAACAAAAGTAGCTACGCGGCGTATGAGCTGTTGTGCCCAACACCTATATCTGTCGGTGGCCGCATTAGCCAACACGCCTTCACATTCTCTCTCCTCCTGTTTCAGGGGGAAACTTGAGATTGGATTGATTCTCTTCGTCTTTTCCCCGGGTTTAGCCGGAGGCATTGGAGAGCGTCGATTTCCTCACAGTTCAGGCGAGAGCGGAAGCTGTGCCGCCCGGCGAGAGCCAAGAGGCGTAGCCGAGCAAGAGAGAGGTCACAGATATGATTATCCCCAAGTGTCAATACAAAAAAAAAAAAAAGGAGATGTGGGAAAGGTCCCCGCTGAGCTGGAAAATTAATGGCTTTGACCTCATCAAACCTGCGGAAGCATCTCCACTCGCTAATTAAGATTGAGTGGAAGAAAGTCTTCAGCGTACAGCGCCGGCCATCTTAGCTGAGGCTAATCAAGCACACTTCACTTCACTGCTCTTTGTATTTATCAGAAGAGTCTGCCCAGGACAGGGGAGGGAAGCTGTGACGCAGCTGGCAGTGCTTCATAATCATGATAACAGCATTTTCTCAATAACACCGTCCTCTAGTTTCCAGTGCCGGTGTGTGTGTGTTTGTAGCCATTTCGGTTATATTATAAGGTAGTGATGCCCCAATAACAGGCTTGTTATTCCCAATTAAAGTCTCTAACATCCATCACAAAGTGCCATTGTAAACCTGGCATAGGGGCCATTATTGCCTCCCATTAATACAGTATAACAACCAGATGGTTATGAGGCGAGAGCAATGTGCATTTGAGTGGGTACATGGCAGTGGTGAATGGAAATTCAACTTTTTCCAGCCTCTGTGGCTGATGGGAGAACGCTTCGAAATTTTATGAACCATCATTTGTTTACCTAATTCCGAATAACAAGCTACTATCAAGAAAAAAAAAGGTAACAATAAACAGTTCATGTTTTCTGGGGCTGGATAATATTTGGAACACTTGCAATACGAGATAATGTTGGTGAATTTCACCATAACCTTCATTTGTGTGTGTGGGGGGGAGTGGTTGTTTTTGTTTTGTTATTTTTGCTTGGGCTAGGTTTTGTCGAATTGCAACCTCAGACCTAGTTGACAGCTCAATGTGGGTCAAATCTGACCAGAGAACTGTCCTTATGTGTTTGCTGTGTCTTTTACAAGGCTAATGTCAAACTGCAAACAGGACTGCTTATTTGTTTTCACTCTTCTATAAAAGCCTATTTTGTGGAGTATTCAAGTAAAAGTTGCCCTGTTTGTCCTTGTTTGTTGAGATTTAGAGTTTTGGCTCAGTGAGGCTAAACGCTTTACAGTTATCAAAAAACACCTCCCAATAAAATAAGTTGAGGTTTGTGGTCACATCAACATAAAATGTGGTAAACTTTAAGGGGTGTGAATTATTTAGCAAGGCACTGTAACTACTACACCTTCTGGAATGACAATAATACAGCATGTATTAAATCTAAGATGCTGTGATCGTTGGTGTGCTTGCGGCCAGGAAGAGTGAGGTCTCTCCTCTCGCTCAGGGAGGTAAAAACCTCATTCAACACGTCACCCTGCCTTCGACACCTTTTAGAAGCCCTCAGCGGGTGTCTTGCTTTCATATCTGCCGACGTGTAACAATCACACCTCCACTGGCACGCAGCGGACCGCCAAGGCCGAGAGACACCGCCGAGTCAATCAGAAGGAGAAACACGGGTGACCCCGATCATGGGAGGAACCCAGTCATCGCAGAGGAAGGTGTCTGACTTGTAAAGTGATCTGGATGACTAAGGGAGATATTGACGATTGGATCTTGATCATTGGACCTCCCCACACCCTGCTTATCTCTGCCTAACAGGTAAAATAGATAAATAAATAACAGCATCCATAATCAAAGCTGCAGTTAGATGACAGTTTGATCAGCAGTACGCCCAAGGCAGCAACCGGTCCGCTCTCTGCTGAAGGTCAGCCTTCAGCTGCCCTCCACATGGCTGCAGTCCTGTTTACCTCTCCACCAAAAGCCAATTACATCGCTGCGGCGCTGCGCTAGCCAGAGCCGGCGCGTTTCGCCACATAGAAACACTCTGGGATGCACGTACACACAATCCAGGCCGTGCACACCCCCACACATAGACAAACACCTGAAGCATCAACTCTGCTTGGCGGCAGTGGAAGGCATGGATAATGCCTTTTGACCCGTCTGTGGTGAAATATATCGACGTGTGCACACCGAGCGATTATTTACAGCTCAGGCAAGTTTGTGAGTGTATTAAAAAAAACGGTGCTTTATTTTCCAAGGGGTTCTATATTAGGTGGAATGTAAGATGATTATAAACCTGTCTTCCATTATCTTAAAAAATGAAGAGACCTTGCTAATGTTTGCTGATTTATTCCACAACCTCCGGGGTTTAGTTTCCTGATTTATGTTAGTGAATGACACCTGGTGTAATCATACAAGTGTTGGTAAAATAGTGATGAATAGCAGGCTGTTGTCCTCAGCACTTGCTTTGGCTTTCCCCTATTAGGCTGAATGATGGCAGCCTTCAGTATGACCAGGGAAGGTGGAGAAATCTTCCAGGGCGGCGCTTATCTTTCTTCAGACCACAACTGCTTAGACTGAAGAATTTTTGATCGTATTTGTATAATTTAGAGCATTTAGAGAGAGAGAGAAAAGAATGACTCAGCTGCTCTGATCAGCTGCATAGTAATAATCAAAAGCCTGATATAGAAGGAAATTGTTCACTGTCGCTCTTGTTCTGTTCATGTTCTCCTCTGCCATCTACAGACAGCAAAACAGAATGTCAGATTCAGATTTAACAGTAAATGTCTCACTGTGTGCAAAAGGGTTTCAGGTGTTTTTCTTTGCTGAATAACATTTGATATTTTTGACATTTGCAATTCTTCAAACTGTAAATATGCAGTGGCTTGCAAAATGACTAATACCCTTTGACCCTACTTTTTTTTTCTTTTTTTACAATTTGTCACACTAACCACCACAAACATGTAATGTAAATTTTGGAGATTTTAGGTTATGGAGCAACACAAAGGTTCATAATTTATCATTTGTGTCTGTGAAGGTAGAGGACATATGTTTTTTTTAATAATAATAATAATAATAATAATAACAAACATTTAAAAACCGTGGAGTGCACAGTTTTAGAACATTTTAGAGCAGACATACATGGAGTTATGTCTGCACCAACTCAGTCACATTAGAAATAAATTCAATATGTTAAAATTCCATTGAAAAGTTCATTTATTTCAGTAACAAATTATAACACATTATATAAATAATTACCACTTAACAGAAAATGAAAAAATGACATTTGAACTGCTCTAGAATTGAGGTTGGGGCAGTGGCGCCCCCAACAGGCGGCAATCGGAGGCCATTGCCCCTTCTTGAAAAATGTTGGCCACCACACTGGCATAAACAGTCATATTCTTCAGTCAAGACATAAATATAAAACCCAAGAAATACATTTATAAAATAAAAAATACAGTTAACATTTATTTATTATATTATTATTATTATTATTATTATTTATTTATTCATTTTACTTTTACCTGTGCCCCCCGCACCTCCTTTAAATTTGAACCAGGCTGGTCTGGCCACCCTTATAAAAGCTGAATACATTTAAATTTAATCTAATCAAAAGAAGAAAGTTTTGTTGTTGCAATTCGAAAGAATTTAAATATGTTGTATAAATACTTTTGTAGACACATTAAATTTACTCACCACGCCAATGTATTTATATAAATGCCCAAAAATAAAGACAATTTTCTTCCCAAGCATCAGGCGAACCTTCAGGTGCATCGGGTGATTTCAAGTTCTCTGCTTTTTAGTGGAGCTTTTATTGCTGCCTGGACAGCTGGTCTTGCAACATCTCCAGGCAACTGCACACATTTTGGTCAAAGTAAATGAACACGAGAACTGCTTTGCTTCTCTACCATCAAACTGGAGATAACCTCGGATACATGTTCCTGAGGCAGAGCCATGGCTGAAAGCAGGGAGAAATGTCCACTGCAGTCGAGAAGAGTACCACTAAATCACCGCGGTGAGAGTCAGGCGGATCACGCTCCTGTGATTTGGGGAGGAAATCAAAAAGAGGGTCTCTGCAAGCAGGTGGGGATGGGGAAGTAATGCAAAGAAAAAAAGAGGTAAACTTGCTTGTGTGTGTGTGTGTGTGTGTTGGCTGCAGCAGTGTGAGCAGGTCTTGCTCTACCTACTCAAAGGGAGAGACAGAGCCCCGGGGGTGGAGCAGAGACGACGGGCTCCATCTGGCACCTGGGCAGCAAATAAAAAGAATAAAGAACTGAGGGAGCCAGGAAGAAGGAGGACATTATGAAAAGCTCCAATCGGGTTTGTCGTCCAGTCCATTGGCAAGCGGCTGCAAGGTGGCTAACGAGGCAGGTGGCTAAACAGGAAGGACAGGTATCATTAACTCTTCATGCAAATCCTGTTCGGCTCCCTCCACACGCCCCTCCGTGTGTTCTCTAATGCTTCAGAAGAGAAAAAAGGGACTACAGGGTATCTGGTGAACAATTAGTGCTCCCGTGCAAGACTCAGGCTTGTTTTTTCCATCAAAATGAGCACCCTGTAGCTACTTCTTCCCACAGGGGCAAACGATGTAGCATGCGCTCCATGTGCCATGCTCCTGGAGCATTATGGGAGAGGAAACGATGGCGAGAAGAAAGCCATCTGGTTTGCCACTTGCCATGTCTGCCTGTGCCAATTTAACCCTCTTCTCAGAATTTCTCAGGTGGGGAAAGGAATGGATCCTCCTGCGCGACACACTTAAGGATCGTCAAGCTTGAAAGGGCCAGATGTGGAGACGGAGATCTGTAGAGGAATCTCCCTTCATTGAAAGCCCTTGTGACGGAAAAGTCTTGGGTGATCTCTCATGCATTCTTTGTGGGTATAATTGGGAACTTTAGGTGATTTTAGGGTGCACAGAGTGGCAGATGGATGGTTTCCTATTGATACCAGAGCCGACAGAAAGAGAGGGTTGCCTTTATTTAAGAAAAACTAACGTCTGTTTTCATTTTATAGAACAGTAGTGCACAAAGACAGGGCCCCAGACTATGGAGACATTGAGGAGATGGATGTACAAGCGGTCAAAGGAAAGTCATTTATTTCCGTTGACCCGTTCGGTCAAGTGGATTGAAGCTGAGCCTTTTGATTTGGCTTTTACTTTGCCTTCTTTTTTTCTCTCCCCCGCAGAGTCCACACCGCTCCTGCAATTACTACAAACAGAGAAGGTGATGGGCTTAAGATTTTGTCCTGATATAGGAGTCAGGACCCTATCTCTCCTGTTGACACCATTAAGCCATCACTGAGAGCAAGAAAGTGTTGGAGGGGGAGAGTGACACCGAGGGGCTGTCAGTCAAAGCTCACCGCCCAGTTCTTGTTTAAAACCCATCTGCCACCAAGCAGCCGCTGGCCCCTCTGTATCTGATTCTAAAACCAGCAGCAAAGGACTGACGGACTTTGTTGTCGGGAGAAATATTCACCACTTACTGTCTTATCAGATGCGAGCAAGGGACTGCCAAAGCGCAGTGGATTGGAGTGGCACGCGGAAAGCGCTCAAGGGTTATTTGTCAAGCCAGGCGGCGATGACTTCCAGCCCCAGAATAAAAAGCTGTTCTAAATAGAAGCTGTCTAACTGAGCAAGCTAAAACAACTGCAACCCCCCCCCCCCAACGTCATGCCTTCAAAGCGTATATAGACAGAGCCTCATCAAGGCCAAACAGGGCGTGGCTGGTTTTTAGGGGAGCGTGAAGTTTGGCTTTTACTTTTCAACCGTTGCAGGCGAGTTAAGTTCATTAAGTCCAAAGCCAGTTCAAGCCTAATCCAACGCATGTCAGCCAGCACACCTAAATCTCTTCATGGCAGAACTTTTCAAACAATTACAGACACTTTGCCACTTATAGCCTCGAGAGAGAAAGAATAAATTGTTGAGACTTCAGGGAGGTTACGACACAACTGTCAACTTGTTGTAACGCCCTAATATTTGATCTATTGCATAAATGCATGAGCAGTTGTCATGAGCATTTTATTTTTGCGTTTTTCTCAAAACGCTTGTGAGAAGATTAGGTTTGGAAATTGAATCGCTGATTACGCTTGAATTCATCTAATTCCACCTGAGGTGACAATTTAGGCCTGGAAAAAAAAAAGAAACAAGCAGAAGTGAAGCAGTGTCACACAACGCGCTGGGACAGCTGTCTCAAATCAAAGCCAAACACCCACCACTGCCTTTCACATGGATTCATTTATAGAATGCAGCTTTTCTGTGTGAAGTTGTGTCGCAACTGTTAAGTATGGCGAGCTGTCAGATTTGTGGAAATCGGAGTGAAAGGGAACATTTTTGGTGTTTGATATAGAATTAAAAATAAGACTATTTTTTAAATTAATCTATGGTTATGGCCTGTCTGTCAGAGTGTCTGCTCAAATAGCTACCAAAGTGCGGATATGTTTTTTTAGCTGTTTTAGCATCGAGTTCTAATATTTCTTTTTCTTCTTACACTTGCATGAAATTTTTTTTTGAACACCAGCAATCTTGACTTTTTTTCCAATGTGGATCTTTTGTATAAATATGGAGGTGGCACATGACAGATGGTACTTCATACCATTTCACTAGAGCATACTTAGCACCAATTCTTTCAGCTTTAACTACCAGAAGTAGTGATCTTTTTTGCTGGGCCCACTTTCATCAGGAACTGAAAGTGGGCCAATAGAGTTGAATAAACAATGTGTATACTAAAGTCTTTAGAGCAGGGGTCTCAAACTCCAGTCCTGGAGGGCCACTGTCCTGCAGTTTTTAGATCTGCCACAAAATACTGGAATGAAATGACTTAATTACCTCCTCCTTGTGTAGATCAGTTCTCCAGAGTCCTGCTAATGACCTCATTATTCTATTCAGGTGGTGCAGCAGAGGCAAATCTAAAAGTTGCAGGATAGCAGCCCTCAAGGACTGGAGTTTGAAACCCCTGCTTTAGGGCAAGGATGCATTCACACCAGTCCTGTTCAGTCCACTTTAATCGAACTCTAGTTCATTTGACTAGAACGTCTTTTCATCTGGGGTGGTGTAAATGCGATCAAACTGTGATGCGGACCAAAAAAGCAAATCTCTGTTCAGCGTAAAGACCTAGGTCTGGGTTCGGTTGAAGTGAACTCTGAATGGAGAGCATTCAAATGCAACCAAAACAAAAATGTGTCTGGCTCTAACAGGAGAAATTACTTGTTCTAAACCCATTGTTGAAGAGTGTTTGTCTGGCACATTTACCAAAGACAAGAGAAATCCTGTAGGCCTGGACAATATGGCTGAAAAACACATCACGGTATAAGGGTTTCATCTCAGTCGATATTGATAATTTTGGATGCATTCTTTGTTTTAAATAGCTGAAATAGTGTCATACTGGTGGCCTGACATTCCCTGTTTTAGCCACAGTTTTCACTTCACACTGTTTTTGAAGCAGCTATGAGGCGAAACCTGAAACTGCTGCTGAACAAGTTTGCTAGGTAACCAAAGGTGGGGGGAGGGACCTAGAAACTGCTTGTTACCCAGCAGGTTGTTGCTAGGTAACCAAGGAGCGAGCAAATTAGATAACTAAGCAAGGTTGGTGGTGTCAGCTGAGAGATTGAATGGCTAAAGCCTTTTCACTGCCTTCATCCCAAGGAATGCTGTGAGTTTCTGGATCAGAGTTCAGGCGATATTCTACATATTGAATATTGACGAAGTATTATCTAATGATTTTGGTCATTTTTGTATTGCGATTTACATTGGTATTAATTTATTGTCCAGTCCTATAATCATGCATCAATTTCTGTTTGCATTTTGCGAAGAAGGAAGTTGTGCCTCCTCCACTCAGCTCCTTCAGACTAGCAGCAGCAATTAGCCAACACCTGGTGGAGCTCTTATGAACTATGTCTCAGTTCAATACTCATGAGAATGGTTGCAAATGGCATAACGAGAAGCATTTTGTGATGGCATGTTGAAGGCGGAGTATTGAAAAGAGAAAGGGCTTCTTAAAGAGACAGAGACCCAATTTCAAGGAATCAAATTCCAAAGTTAAATGTCTTAAGTCATGTTTGACGTATACAGAATTTTCAGAACTGAAGGTAACAATTGCTTAATTGTGCTATAAAATGGGTGTATATGCCTGCAAATCATAATACTGCCCCCATAACCATTTCATTTCAATTGACTGATTAGTCCATTGATGTTGCAATCAAATGATCACATTTTATCTAATTAATAGAAGCTTCTAAGTATACCACAGCTAAATTAAGCAAAAATAATAATAATAATAATAATAATTGTATTGCTTAATAACTGCCAAAATGTGTTTTGGGTCAGAATGGTTGTTTTTTTTTGGCAGGTTGAGTCAATATACAGAAATGTATTTTGTGATTCCGAACATATCTGGGATATTTTTACTAAGCATTTGTCCATCTCGTTGTACTATTCCTGCCTCCTCCATGATAACACAGAATAAAAGTTGATGTCACTCAGTGACTTCTAGGAACTTTGGAACACCAACAGCCCTCACTGAGGCGCTGCCACAAATGTTTCAACATTAGAAGCACTTGTGGCCTTAAGCACGGCCGTCTAAGCACAGTTTCTGGTTTGAAAATGCACCGTTATTCATGTTCCATTTTTAGGAGCTAGAGCCTGAAATGTGTATTTGAGTGTGACACAGCAGACTGTCATAGTCGCACAGATACACGATATGGATCATGCTATTGAACTGAACTGAGCGGCATTTTAGAGAATTCCCATGAAAATTACTAGAAATGATTTCATCCCACACATCAAAATAGACAAAAGACCAACATATACAGAAAATGGACCTTCATTTACACTATCTTCTTGCAATAAGTACAGGTTAACCTGCTGGCTAACAAGAAGCTCTGCAGAAAAGCGACATCAGCCCCGTTCTCCCTTCACTTGCTGGTTATTGCAGGAAGAAAATGAAAGCGCTCCGATAAGCGTTTCAGGCTTAGACACCTTTGCATGATGGAAGCCGGGCAGAAAGAGAGAGATGGGACCATCTAAATACCGGTTTCAAGTAAAGGAGTGAGAGCAATATGGGAGAGGATGAGCCTCTCCATCTCTTGTGTAATGAAGAATGACTGAGAGGGATTGCACGGGCCAGCAGCATCTGAAGACGGGGGCCATTGCTATGCATGGCACGTTGCATTTCAGAGCCAGCAAGCTGAGACCTGGAGCGCACGAGGTTAGATTGGAGAAAGACGAAAGGAGCGAAGGGTAAATGTCTCTCCTCTCACTATTTATCCCCTAAATGACGAGGCTCACTCATACAAGCAATGCACATTCAAGGACACTGACGAGGCTCAAAGGGGCATGGAACAGACTGAGGGTCATGAAAACTGACAATTAAAAATAAAATATCCACTGCTTTGTTCACTTAAAGTAGGTAATTTCTATAAAATACATCTTTATAACATATTTTGTTAAAATTTTACTCTGTTCTGATGCAGTACAATATTAGACAGATCATCTGAAACAAGCTCCTCTGGCGGTTATGGTCAGAAACAGCCAATCAGAATCAGGAGGAGGGTCTTAGCAGAGTCAATCATGTCTGTGTATGTGCTGCTCACATCTGATGCTTTCCTGCTAGCTCAAGATTTTCTCAAAATTCACCACTGCAGTTTTAGCAAAGAGTGACTATTACTATATAATATAAACTATCACTCAGAAAAAGTAATGTATTTACTTACATTTGTTTCCAGACCTTTTTTTTTTTTTACGCTGTACAAAATATATTTAAGAAAAACTTTTCTTCCTGATTTAGGTCATTTAAGTTCATGTAAATTATTTATATTTGTCACCAGAATAATGAGGAAAGCATTTTGGGTAGACTTGGCAATAACCTAGAATCCCACATTTTGAGTTTCCCCCACAATGTGAATTAATTAGAAGCCAGTAAACCATTGTGATATCATCAGTACATTCATGTTGTTTAAAGAAGAAGTGAGAACTTTGTGTCTGTAAAGCTTAAAATTTTTAAAAAGTGACAAATTCTCAAACAAAAAAACCCTCACTGTAATTATTCTGGTTTTTAGCTTATTTTAGTGGCCTCAATTTATCTAAACCAGAAAAGTGCTGTTTAATGTCTTTTCATGAGATGTATGTAAATATGTAGTTTCAGCTGTATATTAAAAGGCAGGTGTTAGACTGGATTGCTGAGGCAGAGGGGAATTTGGAAAGCAATAAATATGTATATATTTATTGCTTTCTTGTTCATTCTCTTTAATTCTTGTTAAAGAATTAAAGAGATTCTTGTTCATTCTCTTTAATTCCTCCAACAGTTGGAAAACTCACTGGGAATTTACTTTTCACAGTCGGTATCATGAAGCTGAGCTGTCGGAGAACTTTTGTGCTTTTTACACCAACTATATCACGATAAGCTCCACAAAAATCATAAAAGAGTGGAACATGAAAGCAGAGCTGTTGTGGATGAAGGAGATTCTATGCAATCTATGGAAATCATGCCTATAGCTTCCTGTGTGACTCCAAATACCTGTGTGGGATTTTTTATTTTTTTATTTTTTTAGATGGTTTGGATATGGCGCGGTCCCCCAGGAGCCGTTGTGCTGGTTGTGTGGGGGGATAACGAAGTGAACACTCGCTGCAGGCCTCTCTCTCTCTCTTTTCTGCTTGTTTCGGTCCTGATAACCGCAATCATTTATTCACATCAACAGAGCCGCTTTGTAAAAGCACTCAAAGGTGTTGCATTTGACAGCCAGTTTATTTATTCATAACGCATTCCCATACATGCCTGCACAACAAGTGTTCTTCTTTATTTTTCCCTTAACATCTGCCTGGAGCGAGGTGCAGCAAAGCACATCTGCACTTGAAAACTTTCTTCCACCGGAGAGGGGAATAGCCATTAATAGCTGTAATATGACTTTTCTTTTTCTTTTTTTTTTCCTTGATTAGAAGTCCTTTACGGTAAAATGATTTCATTCATGGAGAGAGGAAGAGCGTTAGAGAAATAATTAAAGCTAAACTCACAAAGGATTTCTCTTTAATTGGCCATATGGACTGGAAAGAAAAGTTTGAGTGTTTTTTCTTTTGTCTTTCAAAGCAGATGTGCAGGGTCTTAGACTTTTGGCTTTAGACACAGAGTCATCTCTCCCTTGCTGATTCTGACTATAATTACAATACCATGTCCTGTGCTATTTTAGACCAACCGAGGTTAGGAAGTTAAGCGGTTCCTTTTCTTTCTGTTTCAATTCAGATGTCAACAGGCGAGGAAGAGAAAGGATTTCTAAGTGGTTGTTTGGTACTACGCTGTCGAAGTTTTACATCACAGACCTCACAGCACAGAATGAGCATGAGTTTGTTTAAAGTCAGATGTATCTGATTCACTTCTTTCACTTGTATAGGAAAGAATCAATGTTTGTCTCCTAGTTGTGAACTAATACAGAAAAATAGCTAAATTAATTGCAGCTGTTTCTTAAACTATTTGAATTATTTGTATCTAAAACAGTTCCTGGGGAAACAGTGAAATGTCCTTGCTACAAAATGTGCTTAAGTCAAAATTTGTGGTTTTACGATAAGGTGGAATCGACTGGGAGCGATTAGAACCTGGTCTTATGCTGTGAGGCCACGTGGAATAATGGAGTGGTCACTGGCTGGGTTCCCACTGACGACAAAATTGTGTAAATTAGAATTACGGAAATGAATTTGCCAAGTGGAAACACGGCAAAAAACTTAAGATCATCAAAAAAACTCATCAAAAGTTTAGTTTCCCATTCGAAAGTGTGGAATCCACAGCTCTTTTGGAAAATCGCAAACTCCAATTTCCCAAAAACGCTTCATATGTAGCCACTCCAAAATTTACAGGGCTCATCACTCCAACGCCTGAATAAGACGACGACATTTCCTCTAATAACTGATGATGAGCGCTAGTGGAGAAGCATGTGATTTTGGGTTCTCTCTGAAGTTACAGCGCCACCAATTGGTCCGGCATACCTACTGCAGGGTTTTTATAGATGCATATTTTTTCTTAACCGTTTAAACTAAAGTTTACCGCATTCGTTTCTGTGTGGACTTAGCTTCATTCTGTACCATAAGGGGTAAAATGACCAGGTTACAAAATGGCAAAGGCACATTTGGCTGGCACCCATTTAATGCTCCAAAACAAAGGTAAAAACACTATTTAGCTTTAAATTCAAAAGTTTAGCAAACACAATTACACAACATTTTACATTTATCATTATATCTAGACTTTATTCACCTACCAGCAGTCACAAAGTCACAGCTGCTTTATTTGAAATGAAATGTCAGGGTTTCCCCCAGTGTTTTATAAGCCTGGCAGGCCACCAGGCTTTACTTGCTCCCCCACCAGGCTAAGCGTCATTTATTTATTTTACATGGAGTTTTCAAACACCAGTAACAGTGACAGTAAAGATGAATTAAGCTAGGTTTATAGCTGATGCATTGACTCTCACCCACGTTCCTGCACCCGCCAGTTGTCCTCACATGCTATCATTTCCAAATTAAGATGTCTGCTCGTGTTCATAACACAATAACACGTTGGGCTGCTGGTGCACTTCCTAGTGCCCACTAGCACTGGGCTTAGCAGGTTTTTTTCATGAAACCTTGAATGTTGATATATTTTTACAGTTTTACTCTTTATTTTGCTGCATAGTCATAAATAAATGGGTCTTACTGCGTGTAGTCGGCATGTTTATTCTGTGCATTAACGAGTTCTCTCTGGGTACTCCGACTTTCTCCCATAGTACAAAAACATCAATATTAGATTGATTGGTCTCTCTAATTTAGCTCTCTGGTATTATTATGTGCATGTGAGTTTGTGCCATGTGTCTCTGAGCTGGACTGGTTCATTTCCACCTCTCACTCTTACAACTCTACATTGATAAGCAGGTACTGACAATGGATGGATGTATAAGCAAACAACATTTTGATAGACATTTTAGCAAATATTCAGACTAATTTGAGTCGCCTAAACACCAAACACCGCATCGTTCACACCGTAACCCAGACCCAAGCTGTTCACCCCCCATAAGCATCTCTGCAGTGGGCATTTCTGCCTACAGCATAATAAGCTGTGTGCTTCCTGTAGTTTACCACAGGGCCTTATTACAAACTGCTGTGGCTCCCTGGATCCCTTTGTAAGCAGAACATAAGTACTCCATTATAGTACTGTTGCACTGTGGGTTCTTATTATAACAAGAAACTGCGAGATATTTTTACATCATGGGCAAAAAGCCTCTCCAACAGACAGCTTCTTTTGGGTTTTTCTTTTTTCTTTTTGTATTTTAACTCTCATTTTGGCTTGTAATTCAGGGGAAGGGAGTGATCCGCGGCCCGAGAGATCCCTCTGTAACTGCACGGCGAACGCCAGAAGCAAGACCTGAATAGAGATTAGTCCTGTTTCTCCGTCTTTGATGTAGAAATCGAGAGCCGAGCCAACATTTTTTAAATGATTGTCACCTGCTGTGCTGCTGTATATCCCCAGGGAAACTGTGATCATTGGCAGGTTGCTGCACATCAGACAGACACTCCACTGCCTCTCAGTGACAGTACCAAAGCAGCTTGGGGGGAGCTGCTCTTTTTAGTTATCTGTTGTGGGGTTTTTTTGTTTTTTGGGGGGGGGTTTCACATGGAGACCAGCGAGTGGCCAATCATGAACGCTCGGAGACAAATACAGGCTGATGTAAGAGCGGCGGCCGAGACGCCAAGCCAACGACTTCCTCAAGATCTGACTTGAATGTTGCCGTTGAGTACTATAAGCGGAGAGCCATAAGGACAATTTGTGTAAGTGTTGGCAAGTGAGTTGCCGCATCTTTGCTTATTTCCCTAATAAAATTATGTAAATCAAGTTGTGGAGCAAACAAGCCCTGAAAATGCGAGCAAATAGCTCCTTCATTACCAATTACAAGTGCAAATTGCCTCAGCTTTGAAATTAATCCACCAAGGCTGGCACCTTTGCACCCCAAAGCCTCTTTATAAATTACACATTCTCTGATCTTATCGAAGTTTCTGGGATGGAAAAAGAAAAAAAAAAATCTGACTCTTGCTTACCTGACTTTCTGGTGATAATACTCTGTCTTAGTGCCAATGATAGGAGTCATTCTGAAGAAAAAAATAAAAAATATGAAAGTCTCGCTGCAAAGTATTTCCTTTGAATTTTTCAGCGAGTGGGAGGTGAGCGTTAGTGGATTAGACACAATCTCAATTTGCCTAACCCTGACTACAAATCACTATTAAGCAGGCAAATGTGGAGGGATTTACATGTCATTTACATATGTGTGGTTATGTCAGATACAGAAAGATTCTTTTTTTTTTTTTTAATCTGTCATAGACAGCTTGGAACCTGTTTTTACTTTGTTTTTAGGGAGATAGTGAGAGAGAATCCAGGTTCTGCTTTCATTTTATCTTCTTTAAAAATAGATCAAGTTTTTTCTCAATGTGTTCTGATTAATTAGATTTAAATAACCTTAAACATATTTATTGCTTGGAAACAACTTCCAAAAAATTAACTGGATGATTTAGTAGTTTTGGTCGACCCTTACGCTTGTTGACGTTTGTTGTTTTAATTTTAAAACATGTATTGGACTTAAACTTATGAATTATTGTACAACCTTTTAATATTTCTATTCATCTTTCAGTGCAATAATATTCCACTGTCTCTCTGTACTAGATTTGTTTTATGTCTACTGTCATTATTTTGTGTTCAGTCGTTTATTGTACTAATAAAACAATTGGCAAAGCCTAATTTTATATCAGTGGTGTTTTTGTACTGTCTCTGGTACTTCATTTAGTTAAACAGCTGAACCAGTTTCCTGTCCTGAATTCATCAATTAAAAACATGTTGCTAATCTCAGTGTGAGGAATTAAAACATCTTTTGTGAAACTTCAAGATCAAATACAAGATGAAACGTTTCTACTAAAACTTTGAGATTAATTGCATGCATTAATATGTTAACATTCAGTCATATAATTTAAAGTCAATTCAATACTGTTTTTCAGTATCTGATCTACATCAGCCGATACAAAAAAAAAAAAAGTGGATCGTCCATCCACAGCGAGAAAATATCCGTGGTAGCCACATTTTGAAGCTTTGCCATGTGTTCAATCAAATTAGCATAAGTTCAAGTCAACATGCTACTGCTGATCTTTGCAGAGCTAGCTAGAGTCGAGTTGATAAGCAGATGTGAAATGGGGCAATGTGCAATCTGTTGCTCCGACATAACCAACAGCTACAGTGCTGGGTCTATGATGCCACTTTAGTTACATGAGCAAATGTTGTTCAAAGACATGGTTGGTCGACTGAGGAAAGACCAAGGCAATGGAACCAAAGACATGTCTTTGAAGCTAAAGCATGAAACCGTTTTGTGAAGAGCTGTGAGGGAACAATGCTATGCTGTCCTCATATTACAGGAAAAATAGCCACTGTCACTGTGACACTAATGGTGTAGTTTATTGCTAAGTTATAGTCTCATCAAAGCAGGGAGCATCCTTTAAACTGTAACAAGAACAGCAACCGGCATATCATAGCTAAGAGTTAAGAAAAGCTGCGTTTTATATAATATGTGTATTGCTGTTATCAATGAAAGAGACAAAGAGCAGTGTGGAGTTTTACATTCAAAGTGCGAATGAGTTCAGCAATAGTGGGTCTAGTTTGCAATGACTGTGGGTTTTCTACTCCTGACTATGCATTTGCATAATGGAATTATGGGCTCAGCCATGCTATGTCTTTAGTGGACCATTAGGCAGGCCTTTACTGGACTGTAATTAGTGGCTTCTGCCCTTCACCTTCATTAGCATGCAAATGAAAATTCTGAACACTGAGAAATATTTGGCACATCGGGAGAAAAATGCCAAAGTGATTAACAGGCAATCTGAAGTGGAATTGTCTTTTTCTATCCATCACAGTTTAGAGTACTCGAAATGAGACATCGCAAAGTGGCGGAGTGCTAACAGGTTGATCTAGGCGGGCATTTGAAGTGAATAGTGATGACATGACTGGTGACTGAGAGTTCATCCTCAGCAAAAGGTCTTTGTCCTTAATCAGAGTAAAATCTGACAGCTGTTCCGCCTAGATTCAGCCGGGCTTTTTATCCACAAAGTCACTTGGTGTAATGTTTAATATCCTTTATCTTATGATGCATAAAGTCACAGCTGATTTCATCTTTTGCATTGAAATTAAAAAAAAAACACCTTGATATTTTTAACCACACTTAATAAGCCAATATAGTAGAGCTTAAAAAGTATGTATAGTAATTTGCAATTCTAATACACTCATTTGAATGGAACACTGATTAGCATGAATACAATTGAACTTTCCAGACATGTCAGACAAGACCCTGCCAAAAGAAGGCTTGACATATGCACATTCATCATAGGCGCTGGCTGCTGGTTGGCAACTGAGAAACAAAGAAAGAAAGAAAAAAAAACAGTCTTCTAGTGACAGAGGAAGTATTGGTGGTTACTTTACTTGTCTTAATCCTGTTTTATTGTAAAGACAAAGTCGTTGAAAGAAGACAAGATGAAGGCAACTTCATTTGCCTCACTGGAACAAATTAGACACCTTAATAGATTTAAATAGGATGGAAACATTGATGTAGGTTTAGTAATTAATTGTTCTGAATAAAACACTGAAAAAAAATGACTTGCCCTCTCATAGATTTCATTTGTATGTATATGTCACTAGTCACATCCAGGCCTATTTACTGCCAGACTTGGAGAATAAAGGAATAAGTGAGACATAATCAGCCTGACAACATGAAGCAGGGTAAGAAGCGTTTTCACACCTGATAGCTCAGTAGAGTTAGTTCGATTGGAAACCAAAATTACATTTGTTACATTTTCGGGTAGATGTTCACATCTGTTGGTAGATGTTCACATCTGTCGTGAGACTGCAGTGGTTTCTCTTTTGTAGTTGGCAAAAGACCCTAAGCCGTTTATCCTGCTGGCTATGGACAAGAACGTTTTCTTTGGTTGTGTTTCGCCAAAAAGCCTTCGCCCCTCCCCAAACAAACCAGGCTCTAGGCAAACGATTAAAGCGGACTAAACATGTCTGGTATGAACACACACTAAAAGATCTCAAAATAACATATGTCCCCATCTAAAGACATTTTTTTTAAAATCATGAGACTGAAGCAAACTGAAGCAAATCAATGAATATGAGAAACACATTCATTGATGTTAGCCTGGAAAGAGTTGAGGGCATTCCTAATAGTTTCACATTCCAGCAAAAAACAGATGGAGAAAACACAGAACAGTGATAAACCTTCACAGGAGCGACCAGCATATTAAAACTACTTCAAGAGCACACTTACAACCAGCATTCGTGATTCAATTAAGAAGAAGTCTGTGCAAAATGGCGTCCACTGGAGAATTCCAAGAACATAAAGTGCCCATCTGGGCAAGTTATTCTCCAAAAACCACTCAAATAGATGCTAGTTAACCCAGTTCAGAACTCGCGTTTCGAAGCGTCATCCCTTAAATGCTCAGTATTTCACAAGCAGCTTGTCCAGTATTAGCTTTTCCATTCTATCATAACTAAAATTACAATTAGTTGAATAAATACCAGAACATACACAGCGGCTGAAAGTAGGAATGAAATATTAGCACAGATGAAAAAAGACACACAGTTGTCTCCCCCCACCCCACTCTGTTTTGAATCACCCTATTAAAAATTATATTGTCAATTGATTAGACACTTGGCTCTCATCAGCCTGGTATTCAAATTAGGTTCATACTGGATAATTCTACAGGTCACAGGCTGTTTGAATTCAGACAGCAGAATCCATTCAGTGCATCAGAAAGGGAGCTTATTGGAATGATAAGTGGAAAATAAAGCTGAGCGTTCTTTGCATTTGTGCATTCTGGATTCTGTGCATCTGATTCAGGCAGATATAACACTTATTTCAGGCATCAATGTTCTCTGCATACATATCACCTAATACACTGCCCAAAAAACTACCACTTATAGTTCGCTGAACCGCCTTTAGCTGAAACTATGGCACAGATTCACTGGTAGGCTAGTTTAAGTATCTGTAATTGTAATGTCACCATATTTTTTTTCATCCAATGTTCACAAATATTTCATCAAAATCTTGTATCAACGATGTGAAAGTGGGATTGTCGTCTAAACAAAAAACACTGAGGCAAGTTTATCCTAAAAATCATGTGATAACTTAGATGGATTATTCTCCTGCTTGACAGCAGGGGGAGCCATTGAAAAAACTGAAATGTGATTGGAGGATATATAGGAGTAGTTTGATCCACTGCAGTCAAGTCGGTCGACACTTGAAAATATGCAGACAAGACAGCCAATGTTAAAGGTGACCTATTATGACTCTGAACAGGTTGGAATAGGTCGATGAAATATACAAAACATCTTTGATATTTGAACATTACATTACATGATCTAATATAATTTAAGGAGCTCAGTCCTGCATATTCTGAGGTTCTTTCAAAATAAGCTGTTTTAGGACGTCTTGTCACTTTAAATCAGAATAAGATGCTTCTGACCACGCCCCCCAACTCAACGTTTACACTCGCACGTGAAGAAAAGCAGAAGTTGATCCTCCTGCACAATCAACAAGAATGCAGCAAATGATTTCTGGATGGTAAGTCAACAAAACAAAAACTTGTCTTTTCCAGTGGTCATTATACAGGACATAAAACCAGCCGAATTAGGAGTGAATGTGTTTGTCTCTGTATTGTGGTGGTCCAGGATACAGCCCAGCTAGATGTTGATTATTATTGCCAACCTCTAAACATTACAGAAAACACTGACTGGTTTTGCTTTCAGGTGATTCACTCTGAAATCAAACATTCATTGTTAATATATGAAGGGGTTGAGTTACTCTGAGGTAGTGTGGAACAGCTGCTGCTCTGCATTTATAAGCCTCATTGTGGAGTCTTTCAGGTTTGTTTGTAATCTTTGTTTTTTCTTATTATTTTTCTGCATTGCAGAACTCAGCTTTCCTTCTCAGTTCCACTCCATCATTTCACAGCTTCCCCCTCAGCATGTATTGAAACTAAGAAAGAAGAAGAAAAAAAAGGACAACGGCGATAATCAAACAGTTTTAGGCTCCATCTTGTGTAGAAAGCATTGTAATGTTTACGTTTGCTGCTGGAGCTGCTGCAGCTGAGCTTGCAATCTGAGAAACAACACAGCGGTTTGTTCTGACTGTCTTCTAGGAACCTTTAAACCGCAGTCACATTTGCATTGTTGTTAATTACACAGAAACCAATGATTAGCTGCACAGGAAGTGAGGTGTGGTGGGATGGCCACATACTAAGAACAGAACAGAAAAAAATCACCTGACAGAAGAAGTAAAGTGACTCACAAATAAAACATTATGTTGCTTCAAAACAGTAACATTTTATCAAGGGGCTTGATTTATTTTTCTATTAGGTTGCTAAGAAATACTTTATGTGTTATAGAACACATAAAGTGCTGCAGTTTTCTGGAAGTTTGCTCCAGATTTGTGGTTCATAGAAGCTGAATGCTGCTTCCTCCATGTTTGGTTGTGGTTCTGGTGATGCAGAAACCTCCCATCATTAGTGAAACTTGTGAAAGCGGTCCCCTTAATGAGGTACACAAGTACAGACAAGTTTGCATTTCTACCCATACTCTGATTTTGCATTGACTTCCATTCATTTTAGTAATTGCATTTATGTCCCTAATCCTTGACCAGTATATTCCTAGCCCAACCCCAAACAAGGAACTCCACTCTATTAGGACCAGGATTTGGTCCAAAAGGGCCATCAGACATCTAGGAAATATTCCAGAAAATGAAATAAATGGAATAGCTAGAGATGTACACACACACACATACACACACACAAACACACACACACACACCTAAGAACAATTTGTAAAGACCAATCAGCCTCACATTCATGTTTTTAGAGAAAACCTATGCATGCAGAGGTGGAACATGTAAACCACATGCAGAAGAACCCCAGGCCAGGATTCCAATCCGGGACCAGTCCTAGTGCGAAAAAAATGCAAACTGTTACGTAATGCATCTGTGCTACTGTCCAGCTTTTATGTAAACGTATTTATGCAAAGTTAGTAAATACTGTTTTCAGAGCCTGATATAAACTTTGTTGCTGTTGTAAGACGATAGAGGTTTGCTTTGGTCTTGGCCCCCATCAGACTAGCTTTTAACTTCAGCCGCGGATACTAAGTAATCCGTCTTTGTATTAAATGGAGAGTTATCTGTTGTTGCTCAGACATCTACTGCTGATGACCTTTTACTTTCACTTCAAAAACCCCTTTAATAATGTCAAAGATTGAGTACAATTGACTTCTCATTAACAGGCAGTGATGGGGTGGTGCCCTTACCGTTACTACAGAAAAAAAAGAAATAAAAAAAAGAAAGTTATCCAAATTCAATTACTTGACAAAGAATGAATCATTTGAGATGTTTACCATTACTTAGGCAGACATGGGTGCTTTTCATTCCGGCTGACAGCTGCCAGGCAGTCCATCTAGGCTGTCCGCCTCCCCTCAGAGAACGTGACGGCCTTTGTCTGGGTTCGGCCCACAAGCCATTCTGGACTTTGACAAAGTGTCCAGATTGTCTGTCCGCCTCCATTCCAGCTGCAGCCTTTATGCCTCGGCGCTGGAATCAGCCTTGGCCAGAGGGGCAATGTTTTCAGGTCAGCCCCATGTCCCAGTCGAGTCAATGAGAAATATCAGGAAAAGCCTGGGAGGAATTTCCTCTGGCACTGATGTCCTATTACACTCGTGTGTAAATCCATCTGAAGGTGTTGGCCAAACATCATAAGGCTGACTTGAAAAAAGTAGCCAACAGAATCTCCATCCCTATACAACTACTGACTCCTTTTTCAAAAAATGTAATCTTGAAAACTCTTTAGAAATAATTGCCACAGCTTGCAAATGACAAAGATGCTTTAAAAGAAGGTGCTCAATAGATCAATTACTTCATCTTCCTTTACAATAAAGTTGCTGCTCAGCATTGTTGTAAATTCTCAGCAATTTCTTCATCAGTAATACAATTATTATTGAATTATGGTGCCTTTTGTCTTGCCTGTTCAATTAAGTTAATTGGTTGACACACAAGCTGCAACAGCCACAATCTCACTGTTTTGTTTCATAGCTGTTAAATGTCAAAGATAGATTTAGCAAATTCGAGCGGTCCCTAACAACTTCTCTTGTTTATTTTCACTTTAGCTCCTTTTATAGAAATGTTATGCATTTCAGTGTCCTCCAGTAAAACACTGGAGTTCAGAGATGAATCCAAATGTAGGCGTACACAGAGGACGAGCAAATTTAGAACAAAAAGACCATAATTAAATTTGGAACAAACAAAAAAGGAGTCAATGGATTGGGAATTTTAAAAATGCCTCAGGGAAATCCACCAGGTCCAAACATGAATTCAAACCGAGACAAAGGGCAAAAACCAAGGCCAGTTGCAACGAGCCAATGGAACTGAAGAGGAGAGACTTAAAGTACAAAAACAGGTCAATTAAAAAAAAACAAAAAAAAAACAGTGTAAACAATCCAAATTACACCAAAGAAGTCAAGAATGTACAGTGTTATCAAAAAGCATTTATATCTGATTCCAATTGGGGAAGCTGTTCCTCTGAACTACACCCCAGAAAAGAAACTCTATAATTAACCTCTGTCACAAAAAATTTTCATCATATAGCCACAAAGATGAGCCACCTCTGAGCTGCCTCTGGCCATTCATACATCACAAGTTCAGACGGCAATAACCCACACATCTGTTAGATTTAGCTAAAGTCGGCAGTATGGGATGTGAAACATGAGCACTATGACCAGATGTGGGTAGGTCTTATTCTTCTTGTTGGAAATGATTTTCGGGTCTTGTTTATGGCTTTATATTCTGCAGATGGCTGGTCAAGCAATCCATACATCATCACTACATCACCTTCTCAGCCCGCCTGACCTGATATGAGTCAGAGGAGCAACTGAGCCAGACATACATCTTTCTCTCTCATCACACCAAGTCTATTAAAAAACACATGGAGTCACCTAAAGGGTGCCTTAATCCCATCTTGAAGTATTGTCTAAAAAGGGCCAATGCTTCTTTAAGTCTCTCAGGAACAGAATAGAATTGACAAGATCATTCCCCCCACATGGATGTGCAACTCAGGTAGAGCTAACAAATGACAAATGACACTCAAAGCATTTCTTGAGTCATTTGATGAGGCATTTTGCCTTGTCAGTTAAAATTAAGGCAAGACAATTTGCCAATGAGTAACGTTGGGAAATTGTTAGGTCCCTAAAGTTATTTGTGGGAAACCACAAAGGAATCGACATTAATGTCCAAGTCCTTTGCAACCAGAGGAACATAAACAAAGGCTAAGCTACATTGATAAAACAGGATTTACTGAACAACATATATCTACAAACAAAACAAATTCAAGCACAACTAGCATTAGTCTGTAACCATTAAGCATACAATCTAATTATGTCAAAGTGGAAGATTTACTACCTGGTATCTTCATACAGACGAGACATGTGGTAAAATCGGTCACTGTTGGATTCATCTGTTGATGAGCCCCACTGCCTGCCTTGATCAGTCTTTTACACGACTCACATTCTGTTTGGGTTTTGGAAATGGTGTAAACTTTATTCCCTCCTCTACACTTTCTGGATAACGGGTGCCGGGACATCGTCAGTGGGCAACCTCCCCACTGACGATGTTTCCAAATCTTTTCCACCAAATCCCCATGACCTTAAGAAGTTCGCAATGATAAACCCCAACAATGTTATCTAAAGAAAATAAGCTTGCATTACTCCAAGTAAAGGGCATTTTACTTTGGGACAAATTGCAACCACTGATTGGTCACTTACTGACAAACCCACTGGATGGATTTGATTGGCAGGTGGCATCATGTCAATTCCCAGATGGCATCAAAAACTCCAAGACGAATCATTGGCTCATATGAACACAAAACAGTCAGAATCTTCCCTCTTGCAACTCAAAGTGTAAGATATATAAAAATGCTCAATATACAACATAGTCGCACTTGAAATAACCTTGATGGTTTTGGTTACACAAATTTAGACAATACTGTCACAGTACGGAGCACCGTAATTATGAGCAAATTGCACACAAATATCTGCAAATGTGGTAGTCGTGAGACATGCTCTGTAAAAATTTCTGAATATTATTCAGCACCATCTGTCACAGACAGAAGTTGAAACAGAAGAGAACTAGTTGACTAGCTGAGTCATACAAGCCTAGGCTCTAATTCCAGCTTTAGTGTCTGATCTACTCATGCTAACACTATAATCACAGCAGACATTGTTGGACCAGTGCAGAACTGGATAAAATGCCATTTAACATTTACTGGAATTTCAATCAAAATGCATAATCAAGGAAACCAGACGTCAAGTGGATTTAGGGTATGAACAACAGCAAATAGTTGCTGTGACTCCTGCCACCCTCTTTGACAGGTGCTTCATCCAGCGTCTGCTCAAATATAGAGACGGAGCTGCACGGCTGTTCTATTCCACCACGCATGCTGCGGGTTTCCATCAGAATACCAGCGGAAGCACATTACTGGCAATCAAGTTGTGTGTTTTACACATTTTCTTGGGATTGGCTCTCGCAGTCAGCCACTACAGTAAGTGGGGAAAAAAGATTGCAGTAAATAAATTGGCACCCACCCTCTCATCACACACAGAGTCATCGAGTGTTGCCAGCAAGTGGTTTCTGTCAACTTCTAATCATGTGTCATGAATAGAAAACTGCGTTCCATTGATTTTCAAAGACAGGTTATTATGTTTCTATCTGTCCATAAATCCAAAAGTGTTCAGTAAGATGAAAACCTATGCAGTGTGATACAAAAGTATTCACACCCGTTGGGGTTATCACACTGTGTTGCTTCACAACCACAAAACTGAGCTTGCTTCATTGGTATTGCACATGATAGATCAACACAAAATATTACATGACTGTTAAATGAAAGAAAAAATGTAGATTGCATTTGTACACAAACACCCTGAGGTAATAGATTGTAGAAGCTTTCACTTCAAATATACATGCAAGTCTTTGATCTTTACCATGTTAGCCAGTTGTTCTTTACAAAATAATTGAAACTCAAAAATTGGACAGAGAGAAGCTGTAAACATTGCTTTTCAGGTCTTGCAAGACATTCTGAATTTGAATTATTTGTTAGATTTGTGTTAGGCTTTCCAACACGAAAATGGGTTCTGATCTGAACCATTGCAATGTTGTATGTTGACGAAGGCGCTAGAAGTCCTTTGAATCTTTTAAAAGGGGTTTCAAAGTGTTGGAGAGCTAGCCACAACTCAGAGAGCAAATAGACGACGACGTCTTCCCTCCATACACCCCCAAAACAGTGTCGAATTGAACTCTTTGCTGTCGTTATACTTGCATTCATACGTTTCACTGATCTTGTGTGGTTTACCCGATTTAGCTATGTGTGACATCACGATATAAAGCATCAGTGGCCTTGTCATTAACAGTGCTATCAGAATAAACACTTTCTGATGTGACGTGGAATACTAGCTTGCCGCTCACTGTTAAGTCTTGGCTTCATCTGACAAAATCTCGTCTTGTCAAGTCTTACATTGATCATTCTCTTGAATCAGACTCTCCTATGCCCTCACTCACTGCACACTTTCAAAGACGACCATAACGTAGCAAAACCATTTACCAAATTAAATAAGAGAGACCTCAATATCAGTCAGTTACTTGATGGCCCCTCATTAAGGAATTAAGCAGCTTATAGAGTTATCCGGAAGTATTCATTAATTCGCCAAAGTTAGCCTATAGTAAATCACATTAAAGAAAATTTCAGGAACAATGGCCACATTTTGTTCAATTATTTATTTATTTATTTCTCAAAAAACTCCAATTGCATCATTGCTCAGCATGGACAGCTTGCTCAATAATTCATACAATTAGTTTTTCCCCTTAAGCAAGCTCTCTTGTTTCAGTAACCTGCCCCAACCTTCTCACCGGCCCCTGTCTTATTAATCAGCCCCCATTGATTTACTGTTGAAAGTAATTAAAGGCCTGACATGTGCAGTTGATTCTAGGCATCTATTTGTGTCACGAATGCAAAAGCACACCCTTCATGCCACTTGCCAGCTCCCTTGCCACTATCACACGCATGCTAACTAGTTTCAGAAAAAGTAACACGGTTAGTGATTTTCAGCAAATGCATTGCCACAATAGAGCCGAGTTTGAATACTAACAAGCGTCTCCATCGGTCTGGTCTCTTTTCTGTCTTTTGTTTTTTATTCAGTACTGATGGTTCTAAGCCAAGAGAACAACTTTGTTCTTCTTCTTCTTTGCTGTTGTGCTTGAGCTAGCAGTTTTGGTACATTAAACAAGAAAGTAGTGATGCTTGAATCCAGTACTACTTTCAAAGTTTAGATGAAATATTTGTGTCAACTTTCTCCTACCTATCAAAGCAAAAATGTGTTTGACATAAATATCTCCATAAGGTTAAGCAATGTGCAAACAAGATGGAGATAAAGAGAAAAAAGTGCTTTCCAACCAGCTGCATGTTCATGATGAGTGGGTAGAATTTTCTACAACTTTGGACACACTCTTGGTCTCTATCAGATTTCTCTCGTTTCCAAATCACAGATGTCTGTAAAGTCATGGCCTGAAAACTAACCAAGTTGCAACCTGCTCACACTGCAAAGAGATTTAAGTGTTAGTATAGTTTCTTACCTTTATTTGATTATTTTTATCCATAGATCATCATCGTCAAGCTCCACCTTTCAACACTGTTACTCACGTAAATGATATTTATTGTTGTTTGGGAAAAAGTAACAAATTGTCTTTGAAACACATATTAATTTCTTGTTTTTATAATACAGCATGTTGCTCCATACCCCAGCTGATGTTGGCTTGCGTCAACTTTTAGTGAAAATCTTCAACCCCGTAACGTTCAACGTTCAAAAACAATGGTTTGGTTGAAGGTTGGACAGTTGTTAAGCCTGTCAGAGTTACAGTCTGGTCAACTGTTACACTGGGTTCAACCCCGTCACTTTATGACAGCAAATATTAGACTAATATTTGTTGAACTGTATGCAAAGTTTAAAGAATGAGTCAAAAACATTCAAAAAAGCCTGATTTAATGTTTATTTTAAAGTGTATTTTCATGATTTATGAAAAGCGCTTTTACATCAAGTTGCCATATTCTATTTATCAGTAGAATAATGATAAGTTATCATGATTCAGAATCAAATAAAATGCATTTACAATTAGCTGTTTTAATCATGGGACAGGTGATCTCAGAGGAACTGCAAGAATTAGTTTAATCATGTTATGGAGTTAAACACACAGAGGAATCAAATTGTCCCGTTAGGGGGTTGAATTTAAAGCAACCTAAGTAACAAAGAAATTCGTAATGCTGTTTGGGATTTCATGCATGAAGTGGGGAAACATTTAGTCTTGGAGGTTCAAAGAGTCCTTCAATAGATGCAGTGCTCAAAAACACAATTTTTTGTGGTATTTTTTTAAGTAACCTGAGACCCCAAAATGTACAAAATTCAGAGAATTACCTTCCTTAAAAAAATTGAGAACAAAGCTCCGCTCGGTCTCGACAGATGGCCGTTCACACGGAGTCAGGTTCTGCCAGAGGTCTCTTCCTGTTAGACCAGGAAGTTCTCCTCTCCGCTCCCCATCAGCTGTTGCCTCTTGCACCTGCTTAGTTGTCTGCAACTTATATGCATTCAATCATGCAGAGCAGCCTGGCAATTTCCATTTTGGAAACTGCAAATCGGGGCATCTGACGCAACACTGACACATTTCAGAGCCTCAGTTCATTTGCTTCCTGTCCGAGTTTCTTATTGCTTCTCCAAGCCGAGAGAGCTCGAATCAGCGGCTGCTAGATACATCACACAACCACCCTAAAAGAAATGAAAATAGATATTTTAATGAACGGAAAATTAATGAAATTACAAACATTCTCTGATGGTTTAATTAAGAAGACTTAAAAAGTATTTAAATGCTGCAGAACTTGCTCACACACACACACAGCTAAATACACTCTCACTTGAGGTATGGGAGGAAAACATTTCACATTTTTGTGCCTTTGTCTGATCAAATGTACAATTTGTGGAACAGTTAGCAACAAACACTCCATACAAACATGACGTCCTTAAATGAACATGTGCTACTTTAAATAGCAGTAGTAGGTAAACAATTAGCAGATTCAGCCCATCAGTGATGAAGCTTCCCCACCACCTCTATTAAGACATCGCATCTTCATACAGTTTATCCCTGCTGTTTATGAATTCACAATTACACCTCATTAACGTGTCATTTGCATAATTACAAGGAATGGGGACACCGTTCACAGTGGGAATACGTGCTACCTTGAAGAAAAGACGGATGCGGCGGCATTTGGCGCCGAAGCAGTCAGGATGTTTTGCTTTTTTGAATGTTTTTACACAGGATGGGAAGAGATAAATTTGCAGTTTGGAGAAGAAAAAAAAACAGTAATGAATATTATGTATGTGTGCTGCTGTGAAGAGTCTGGAGCTGTCAGGGGTTTTTTTCCTGGCAGCTGGAATTCAGAAACCTGAAGGCATCTCTGTTCGTGTTGTTCTTTTTTTTTCTTCTCCCCACCCAATACTTTCAGCTGCATGAATTCCCAGAATTAAATTCGGTCTTATCAAGGGCATGAAATAAAGTGTGAAAGAGCTTTTGTGGGGAAATTCAGCAAAAGGGGTTTATTGAGGCTGCACAGGTACTTTAACCCACCCTCTCCGGGTTATTTGTAAGATAAATGAAAGCAGAGAAACAGATGACAGGTCTTTAGCTCAACTATAAAATGCAATTAACCAGCAAATGAGGCCAGCAAAGCCACTCTGACCAGTCGGCACGAGCAACAGTTAAGGGGGGTTTGGGGTTGGGATTGTAATTCATGCCCAGGCTCCAAATTGCTCCCCTACCTTTCGTAGACTGATGAATAACATTTAACAGTTCAACTACTGCTGATTTCGAGATCCATCGGTACTTAATTAGAATTTTCAAACGCTTTTAGCTTAGCTTCTCCAACAAGAGAGTTAAATGTCAAGTTACATTGGGAGCTGTGAAAGTTGTAGGAGGCATTTTGTGAAGCTTCAGAGCTAGGTTGTGGAACAAATCCGGGCAGCCAATTTATGAGGTGGCGTTTCTAAAGTCACACAGTCAAAAATGAACAGCAATAACTTGGGTTATTTAGCCGGTGAGAGAAAAACAAAGGAGTTCATTCTGTCGCCATATTTTTACCATGTAATTTATTCATGCATAAATGTCACAGATTAAACCTAAATACTTAATTAGCTAATTTAGCTCCAAACTGAGTATTTGAAATCAAACTAAATGTTTAGTTAGCAAGTTAAATATTTAGTTCGGAAACTAAATATTTATCTGTTAACCAAAACTTTGTCTTTAAACTAAATGCTTAGCCAATCTAAACATTTAGTTTGCAAGTTTACTAAATATTACAAGCCAAATAATTAATTTTAAATGTTTGTATACTAACTATTCAGTATACAAAATAAACATTTACGGTTAAATGCCTAGTATGCTAACTGAAAATATATGTTTGAGCTAATAAATTAGTATGCTAACTACGCGCCAGTCTAACATACTAAATAGTTTATAATCCAAACAGCTTGCTATGTAGTTGGCAAGCTGTTCGGAGCTATTTTGTGCTTATTTGTGTTTCTTTATCACATAAAATCCCAATAAAATCCATAGAAACGTTAGGTTGTAATCTGACTGAATGTGAAAATGTTCAAAGGGTTTGAATACTTTTACAAGGAACAATGAAAACCTTTAAAATGTGACAGCAATTACTGCAACTGTCTATTTTACATTGCGCCAGACAGGGGCATCTTTAGCGTAGTCTGAACCCTCAAAACCGAAGAAATCCATGAAAGGGCCGGTGGCATCACTGAAAGGAGAAGGCTCTGATGAGCAGCATAAAAACCACTTGAAGATCAGAGAAGTCAGCAGCGGTGGATGATTGCAGTCCTGCTGCCTGTATTTTCAGGCCACAGGGAAGCCTGAAAGGGATCAGACTGAGGAAAATTAAACCAGCATTCAGACGTTCTCGTAGCTTGAGCCTCGCTTTTCACTGCAACAGGAACCGGGCCGTCGCTGGTCCCGACTGTTCTGCTGAGCTTTGTTAAAGCTGAAGCTGTGACAAAAATCACAACACATTTAGTTTTTCTGTTGCAGGTTTTGATCTATGTTAAAACTGAACAAAAAGGCTAAATTGCAGAAGAGTTAAAACATTATGTTGAATATCAAGCATAGCGTAGGCCGTCTTTGCTTTTTCCTCACCACTTCCTCCAGTTGTTACTTGGCCCATTTGCGCTCAGTGCCTAATATATTATCTGGAACAGCTTCTATGATTTTGGGTAATGATGGACAAAATACATTTTAATTGTTTTTGTTTATTTCTATGCAATCCCATTGCCCCATATCTTCACCTCAATTACTCTACAATCATCTTTTTCCACATTAACTTATTCAAGTCATTTCAACTTTTGTCCCCAACAAATATTACAGAAAAAGAAAATATTGCATCATTAAAAAAAGAAGAATACATGCATAAGCTGTACATTTTTTTCAGCAACATAAATGACAGGTAGAATAATCTATGGAGAGAGACTGAAACAGCTCCCACGTCTTCCACCGCAGTCTCTGCAGCGAGTGGAAGCAATGCGATGCAGAGACACGTATGGTTTCTGACGGCACGGGGTCTATTGTGTTTATTAATGGCAAAGAAGGAAGCAGCAGGAAGAATTCTAAAGTGCACAGGCTGGTACTTTCCACTGAGTCTCAAGCAAATGCAGCAGAGTTGAGCTGATGGTGTGTCACAGTACAGCTAGACAATGGTCCCAGAGACATACTGTGAAAAGCAACCCGAGATATTTCGAAAAAGTAGAACAGGATCATTATGCGACGGCTGAGTTGGTGCCTAAAAAACACAGGAATAATAAATACCACCGCAGTAACAAGGGTGCCATCAAAGGACAGTAGTTGAGGGCGATCGTCAGCCCTACACTTGTTCCATCTTTCTAAACCGCCTCCAAATAATGGACTGTGTCAGATACACACCTGAATAAAATCTAATCAGTGCCCATTATTATCCATCCATTGTGTGAAATCTTTATCCCTGTAGGTGCTCTAACACCAGCGGTCATTGGGCAAGAGGTAAGGTATAGTACATCCCTTACAGGTCGTCAGTCCACACTCATTCATAAAGACGATTTAGAAAGTTCTCATAGCCCATAGTCCGGTAGACTCGGTTTAATTAGGGACCAATATTTGTTACAGATTCAGCTGGAATAGTTCACATTTTGTGCCAAACGAACCAAAGCATTTGAGAAATCTGTTCCCAGCCTTGCCTGTGGCGGAGCTACAACAAGAACCATTGAAGGAAAAAAACATAAAAAGCTCAGAAAAGGACATTGAGCGCAACTTCCTTCTTCGCGAAACGTGAACAAGAATGGAGTTCTGTCAGGTTTTAAGGATTGTAGGATTTCTCTGTTATCTTTAGCAAAAGAGCAGAGGCCATTTCTCTGGCCAGCGCTAGACTTCCTTGTTTGTTTTGGTTGTGTTTACCCATAATGCCCTGCACTGTACTCTGCTTCCTGCTTTTGGAGCGGTCTCTGGTTCGGTCGGCATTCACATAGGCATTTGAACCGCACTAGAGTTCACTTCATCTGGACCAAGACCAAGGTTTTTAGGTGAACCAGAGTTTGCGTTTTTAGTCCGCATCAGAGTTAGATTCACATATCCCCAAGCGAATCAGATTTTCTACACCAGTTCCGCACCATACTGGGCCCATTGTTAAATTCAGAATTTAAACTTTGTTTTTTAACTAATCTCTCTGGAAAAAAAAAAAGTCAGCTTACAGAGAAGTGGATATATGCCATTCATTTAAAGACACAACTTTTCCGTCTCACCTTCTCTTTATCTAGTTATCTTTAAAAACCTCACTTCCCAGTGCTTAGTATAATATTGCTTACATACTGAAGGACCAGGTTCAGTTTTCAGAACCTTTTGCCATGTTTTATACAAGCTGATGGAAAAATGAGAACCTTGCTGATCTTTTTCAATACCTTACCACAGTCTGTCTTTAAAATGCCTCACCATGTTTGTTGACCTTATAATCTCTCTAGCTACCACTCAAACGCAGCTTGCATCATCGATATCCTTCAGATGTTTTCTGTTCATCACCCTCATTGGTAAAATACCTGAAAACAGCTCTTTGGCTTTTGCCTTTTGAAGCAAAAAGGAGCAGCTCTTCTACTACCTTCTTTGTTACACAAGATTGAGCAACATTTCACTGTTTTGTGTTGTGAAGTTGTGTGCCAGCTTTTGAAGATAAAAAAGAGGGCTAGCTTATATGGATTTTGACAATAGGAGTATCTTGAAAATGTGTTCCTTTGCATAGACTGTGTCAAAATACTGATTAATTTGACAACCTTATTGTACGTCATGCTGTACTTTAGATTTGTTAATATGATCAGAGGAACTGTAGGCCTGTAAAGAAGAAGATCCATTGTGTTCTAAATAAGCAGAATAAAAAATATGTTATTATGTGACGTGTAAGTACAAAGTTACTAACCAATTGGAATCGGCAAGTACTTAAACTGAAATACTCGTACTTGTGCTCGGTTAAGAAAACACTGGCATCGGGACACGCCTAATTTTTTGAGTTGTCTTTTAAAGCTGCAGCATGTAACTTTTAAAAACAATATGCTTTTTTTTTTTTTTTTTTTTTTTTTTTTTTACATATTTGTTAAAACCATATGGTGACAATTTGCTATGAGAGAGATAATCTGTGAAAAATGTCCATCTCCTCCAAAATCAGCTCCTCCCTGAGCTGATTTTGCCATCTGAAGAAATGCACCGCTCCCCACCAAAAACAACCAATCAGAGCCGGGAGGAGGGGCTAAGCTCCTCCTCCCGGAGGAGGAGGATCTCCTCTGGGAGGAGGTGCAATATTATGTGGTGCACCACGTAATATTTCCTCCAAACTTTAATTTTAGCTTTTAAATACATGATCATCCTCATGTATTTGCTGCTAAATGTGCTGATGGCGGAGAAACAATTTACCGTTACAGGAAAACTGTTCATTCGCCGTCATCGGTGGCCATGCTAACTATCCTGAGTGCTAGGTAGCGATGTAGCGGAGAGCATGGGAGAGAGAAAGAGGAAGATGAGGTGGCAGAGGAGATGGATTTTTTTCAGAGATTACCTATTTCATACAGATAAACTTACATAGTGAAACTTTCAACAAATATGTAAAAAAAAAAAAAAAAAGACAAACATATTTTTTATGAAAGCCACATACTGCAGCTTTAATCTAGACAAAAACTTACTGTTGACTAAAACCAAGAAGAAATCCTTTGAGTTTTCCCTCTACTCAGTCACTGTGTTTAGAACAGCGCTTGGAAATCTTGGCAATATTTCACAGGAGAGAATGTGTACACCTCAGTGCCTACCACCCACCCAACCTATTCATAAGCAACTCGGGAGCCCAGGTCGCATTTCTTGCCAAGGCCTTTTGTTCTGTGCCATAATATATCTTTATTAGTATAATCCCATTGCCCCCGTGCTTTCCTCACACCCCATTAGTCTTTATCCAAATCATGTAGCTACAAACAGACTGTCAGTGAAGGCAGGAGAAAATGCTCTCCGGACATCAGCGATGGATAATTGCTTTAACTTTTTCAAACTAACTGCGTAGTGTATAAACTCTGAAATAAAAAAAGAAAGAAAAGGCCTTTGGCAAATTGACAACAAGCAGCCCACGTTCAGAGCGAAGCAGCGGAATGAAAAGCCTCCTCCTGACAGCTACACCGTTTCCACGAGGACGAAAACCTGGCCAGGTCCTGTCTCTCTCTCTCTCTCTCTCTCTCTCTCATCTGGGCCGAACGCATCGCCGTGCACAGGGGTCCAGAGATTTATGGCACCAGCTCCTTGTTGCTGCCGCGGGAAAAGTCTTCGGGGGTTTTCACATCTCTCCATTTGTTTTGCACATTACTGATGTTTCCCTTAATGTGCTCCGAGCATCCCCTGGAGGAGCTTATATGAGCTTGTTCTCAAGTTCAGGCTTCATTTAGTTTTCCCCCATGTTCTTCTCCAGAGATAAAACCTGACACACAGACCTCGCAGGCTCTCCTGAGGAGCTATTAATACAGGAAGTCGAGCTGAGGAGGGGAGGTGGCGAGCCTCAGAGCAACCTGGCAAGCGGTACCATGTTTATTTGGGTTGTACATGTGAAATGGATGAATGGGCAGGCAGAGCTTTTAGTAATGGCTGCTAAATGGTGTTTCCCGGGTCCCTGATGTGCAGCAGATCTCACTAAACGCCAGAGTTTTACCTCTCACTAGTCCTCGTACCTTTAAGCATCGTTGATAAAAAAAATATCTGGGCGCATTTCAAAATCTGCACCACCTGGACAAGAATCTGTAAAGCCTTTAGCTCACTTTTGATGTATGGTGCAGGCCAATTAAAGGGACGTTCTGTGAAGTTACAGGTAGGCCTGAAATTATTCACAACCCTGGCAGATTTAGATGTAAACTTCATTTCATTTAAACAAGCAGCATGCTTCTGACAATAAAACGATGTAAAAAGATATACTATTAATGTCTGTATTTTAATTTATATCATATAAAAAGGTGCCATATTGAAAATGGTACTATGTGCCGGGAAAATACGTAATACTGTTCTTTAATCAAATTTTCCACTTTGATTAGAGTGAAAATCGTGGGCAACATGTTTGCCCATTTATTCAAACATGTTGAAAAAATTAAAAGACTAATTTAAATCTAAATCTGCCATGGCAAAGAGTAATTTTGGACCTAAATGTATCAGTAGTTGTTCCTTTGAGGCTAATTAGATTCTTCCTTTGTTTTAGGGCTGCACAACATATTGCGAATATGTTGTCATTGCAATATCAGTGCATGCAGTCTTCATAATCCAAACGACTGTTTTGGAGGGAAATAATATATTTAAGAGTTCTTAAATTGTATTTTTTATGCTGATGGATTATTTATCCAGTAGGACAGAGTCTTACAGCAGCAGGAAGCTCACTCTGGACACAATGACACGGCCAAAACTTAACAGACAAGATTTAAAGCATTCAGTTTGATACATTCAGATTTTTAGCATTTACATGCTTTCATTGCTGTGATGTGGCATTTCCTTTTTCTGAAATCTTCAAAATATATGACAATGGTTCAGGACAGATTTTCTTTATAATTTTTAAAAGAATTAAACATGCTTGCCCAAATATATGTTGATTTAGTCCCAAGGAGAAACATTGTAGGTGGGAATTGCTAACCTGCAGATATGCAGTGTTGTACAGGCTCACTAACATGGCATGAATTTGATGCAAGCATAATTCTTCATTCATTGCAGTTTGAGACGTTGCTTGGACATATAAGACGTAGATGTGTGCATCTGTATAACACTGCATAGCTGAGGTTTGCCCCACCCTTAACAGACTGATGAGTCACAACTTCAACACACGTAATTTTGCACAGTAACATCAACGTTCCTGTAGCAGAATTGTTTCATATAGAGCAATATATTGTTGTATCCCAGCGATATGAACAGTTTCAGTCCGAGTTGTTTTTAATTGCTAAAAATCAGCTCAAACGGGGACACCTGTCTAATTAACTGTTAGCCTTCCGGCGCCTTGGGGATTGCTTCACTTCTGTACAAACTCACTGCTGCATCGCATCCGTGTGACAGGTAAGGAAACCATCACGGATAATAACTTCACAGAGCAGCACCGAACATTACAATAAAACAGGTGCTCCACATTACAAATGCAGTTAGGGAAGAGGGCAGGGGTAAGGAGGGGGTATAAAATGGTGATGCATTCCCAGAGGGAATCGTAATGTGAACAGGTGCACCACGTAATATTTCCTCCAAACTTTAATTTTAGCTTTTCTACCTATGGAAAAGTGAAAATACAAAAGAAGCAGCTGTTCTTCTAAAGTAATCTTTTGTTTGAATCTCACTGTTGTAGGTGAGTCTCACCTCTGTCTTCTGAAACCTAAACACTGATGGGAGGGATGGATAAAAGTATATCACTACATGCTGTGTTTCTAGGCAATACAAGTAAGATGAATACAACATTTTAAACAAAAAAAACAACATACTTTATAGAGGCACTGTTATGTAAAATCTGTTTTTCTGAGCTTTACATAGTAATTCGGTTCATAACTCAGTTTCTTCAGACTCGCGGCAGCAGCAATCAGCAAACACTTGGTGGAACTGTGCGTCTGCTGATTTTATTATTACCAACTACTACACCCAGTGAGACGTTCCAAAGAACAGCTATAATTGGGATAGTGGAGAAATGTTATGTCGACTTCCTGAAGGCAAAGTTTCAGAAAGAGCAAGAGCTTCTTAAAGAGACAGAGGCCAAATTTCAAAGCTTTAAATTGTGAAATCAAATTTCATTTAAGTCATGTTTCATATAAGCAGCATTTTCACAACATCTGAAGGCAACTCTGAAGTTACTTGATTGTGCTGTAAAATGACACTGCATGCATGAAAAATACATAGTAGAGCCCCTTTAACTCCTACCGGGTCTGTCTCTTTAAAACATTCTTCAAAATATTAAACTGGGTTGATTTCAGTTTATCTGCCTTTCCAGAAGAGAAACTTCATCCCACTGTCTCATTGGTAGACATCATTACCATCCAGAAGAACAACATCAGGAGTATCAAGTTTATATACTTTCCTCAACCCAGAACAGGAATCAAACCTATTAAATCCAGAGAAAATCCTATTAGTTTATACAGAGAAACTCCTGCTGTGCCTGTTCTTATTCTGCTTAGCAACCCAGTACAAGAACATTTATTTTTATACTTTACTCAACCCAGAGTGAAGTATATTAGTATATTAGTGAATGAGAACAAACTTTGAATCCAGAGAAATAATGCTTCTTTTCTATTAGTTTATCCAGAGAAACTTGTATTACTTTATAAATTGTGGAGTACTTTTTGTTTTTCTCTTGCTTTTCTTTTGTCATTTTGTTTGTATTTCCTCTAACTCATGTAAAGCACTTTGAATTGCCGTATTGATGAAAATGTTCTATAAAAATAAAATTCCCTTCCCTTTGCCATCATCACCAAACCTACTTTGGATTGACTGGATGAGAATATAAAGTGCCAATCTGTGCAATTGGTAGAGGTAAGGCCGGGCATCTGTCCTGACTGTTACCCAATCACTGCGGGAACATCCTCAGTCATCTCCATGTCTTTCATTGGGATGATTTAGATATTGAAATGTTTGCGGTGTTGATTAGACCACTAATGTAGCAACACTACAAGTAATCAGAGTCACTTTGACAAACTGATTCAGATCTACTTGATGCCCATGAACAAAGATCTGGATCTGCAGTCATAACCCCAGGATGGTACCATCCAGTAGATACGTTCTCTCTCAGTGTGTACAAGAATAAGATGTGTTTGTGTTGCGTCTGTAGTTGCCTACATGTTATTAAGTGAAAGTGATCACATTGCACGAAGAGGATTTTCCGAATGCTGCTGTCCAGGTCTGTTGGGTATTTTGTTCCAAGCTTTTTAAATCTTTTCATTAAATCCCCCCTGCTGTCATTTGGTAATTTTGTGTCTCTTGTTAATGCTTTACTTACTGGATAGAAAATCTACATTCTGATTAAATTGGGAGATCATTTCACCAGACAGAAATCCTTTGCATGAGTTGTCCTCAGGGTCTGACAAAGAGGCATTTCTGGCGACCGACATGTATGTGGATGATGTAATGGTGTGATTAACGCAGGAGTGATTTTGATGTTTAACTCCGTGCAGAGAAAAGGGAAAAAAAAGATCATCTTGTGACAACTTGGCGAGAACTGTCAGATTTATGGGATTACATTGGTTAGAGATTTAAGGTTTGAAAGAAAGAAATTGGACTGAATGAAGACAATTTTTGAGAAGAACAAACAAAAGAAATTCTGGTGAGGACTTTGTGCCAGGGTTTATGGAATTACATTATTGATTTTTGGTTTAAAAAATGGGATTGTAGATCAAGGAGATTTCTGTGAAGAGAAGAAAAACAAATTCCGACAAAAGGCTCGTCAGAGTTCACTGGATTGAATTAATTAGTTTCTGGGTTTTTCATAGTTTGCTTACAAATAGTGATTCTTCTTTCTGCCCATTTTCTTTCATTTGTGTCCTGAAGTTCTCATGTCCTTGTTGGTGCACCTGAGTTTTTCCCTGTTATGGTCGTCCCATTTTGAATGTGCCGGTATCCCCTAGGTTTAGGGAATAGCTAAAATCGAAGAATACTTGCGAGTCCCTCAAAAACACTTCTAATCCCAAATATTCCTTAGACATTAATGTGAAGAGTAGAAGCTGTCTTGGCATTGACAAAGGAGCTAAGATCTACACTTCCTTACTTTTGCTCTTGGAAAAACACAAGTGGCAATCACAACAAAAGGCGCTCCTTGATTGGCTGCTTAGAGTTTAAAACTAAAAAGTAAAATTTTTGTTTTACTTCTCTTACTTCAAGCTGCTTACTGACAATAAAACATGTTTGATGTGCATTACTAGTCATTTTTGGTCCTGCAGCTTGAATGTGGTTTAAAAACTTTTTAAAACACATTTTATGTTACATTTCAATGGAATCTCGCCAACTCCCCCAAAATTGCTCTCAAGAAATGTTCCTGTTTATGGTCCCCCCAATAATGAGATGAGAGTTACGCCCTTGCCTGTTGAGTCAGCTTCATTTGGACTCTAGTTTGTTTGCCTAGAAAGTTCAGTTCAGTTGGGAAGGTGTGAACACGCAATCAAACTTTAATGGAGACCAGAAAAGTGAACTATTGACTATGGCGGATCTAGGTCTTGGTTTGGTTGACGTGAACGCTGCTGGAATTGGAATCAAAGTGGACCAAAGACCGTTTCAAAAGCAGGAAGTCAACTGTAGTGCAGGGCTTACTGGATAAATCCAAACATGACAATCATGCGAATGTAACACTAGTTAGAGAAATGGCTCTGGGTCAATCCTGCAACCACCAAAACCTGATGCTACTCCATTTTTGTTTACATTTTGTGAAGAAGGAATTTGCGCTCAGTGTCTTCTTCAAAGGTTTTTGTGTTATTTCCTTCAGTGGTTCTTGGTGCAGCGCCACCACAGGTGAGGAGGGGAAAGGGTTTGGTTCATTTGACTCAGTGCAGTGTGAAAGAGAAACACACCAACTGAAAATGTAACAAATGTTGCAATTTTGTTCGCCAATCCAACCAAGTCTACGGGACTATTAGGTGTAAAAACACTCCAAAAAAGCAAATTGCAGGTTTTATATTTCTTTTCTTAATATTAAGAGATTACATAATTTCTGCATCGAACTTGATGTGAAAAAAGCTTTGTAATTAATTTATTTGCAAATTTGCTTGGTATGTTTTCCAAAGTCGGGATCATCCTGGAGCCAAAGGTCAACTACAACAACTGTTAGCTACAGATAGTGTTTTAGGTTCTGGTTGCTTTCTTCACATTTTCTCCACCTGACTCACGACAGACTCTAATTTCATAATTAATATCAAAATGATATTTTACATGCTAGCTCTAAGCAACAAGTGAGTGAAAAAGAAACCTTGAAAAAGAAATAATTAGACAACATCCAGTCATTTGTTGTTGTTCTTTGTGAAGTCCATAGTATGGTGATATTTTCACTCAAGGTTATCATACCTTAAGAATTTTCTTGTTCAACAAAAACATAATGATAATAATAATGTGGAAAAAACATCTTTTTCAGAAACCTGGCATTCAGGATTTGATTTAATTTCCCTCAGTTATTTCAAGACTGCAAGTCATAATCACCAAATAATAACAGTCCTAATGAGTGTGACCATATGTGTGACCACATCTCCCTCTGTATTTATTTGTCTTTTCTTTTTTTAAGCCCTCTTTGCTTCAACCTCCCCCTTCCTCCGTCTCCTCTGGCTGGCCTTGTAATGCTTTAACATAAGGACGATGAAGAGAAGCAGATAAATCTTTATCGAAGCAATTATGGAGCAAATGTTATTTACACTACATGACTGGAGCCCCGGTACCTTCTCTTCTCCTCAGAAAGTTGAGGCTTGGAGGGAGTTAAAATGGACGCCAATTAATTTTTGCTGACAGAATGAGCAAACAGCAAAAGGCAACAAAGGGAGTTTCCACAGGCGGCAGTGACTTCAGAGGGAGAGGTGAGAATAACTCCTCTAATGTAGCCACAACATCTTAGCATTTCCATATAAATAGCCTCTAAAGAACTAAGAAAAAAAACCTCATTTATGCAGTTGAAAAGAAATCAATTACGGCAACAAACAGGCAAGTTTCATTCCACCGGGGCCTCAATGCCATGAATGACACACTTATGGTACATGCTAATGCTCGGCTCGTGTTTGGTAGAAAATGCATAATGTGCGCTGACGGACAGGGAGGGGCAACATCAGCTAGTAAATGTCAAGTACACATACAGGACCACACACAGCTTATTAAAAAGCTGTCAGGAAGCGGAGAAGAAGCTAACAGGATCCACCAGACTTGATGAGGATTTATTACCCGCTGCCATCTTTACTAAATGGCATTCTTAGACTCTGTGAGTCTTTAACTAAATCACTCCGCTGACGTGCTTGCATGTGTCCCTGTATGTGGGCCTGGGTACTAAGTCTTTTTTTAAATTTGCTTTCTTCAGCATCGTTTTGTACAAGGTAAGAGGTTACAGAGCACGCAGAGGCGGCTCATGTTAGGCTGTTTCCACGCCTGATAGTCTGGTAGACTCTGTTTGCAAAATTTTTTATGTTTTCAGCTTATGTGGTTCTCTTTCACACTGCACTGTGGCAAACAAACCAAACCCTTTGAAAGACCTGTTTGCACCTCTCATCTGTGGTGGCTCTGCACCAAGAAACAATGAATGAAGCAACACGAAAACCTCTGAGCGCAACTTCCTTCTTCAAGAAATGTTAACAAAAATGAAGTGGCGTCAGATTTCAGTGGTTGCAGGATATTTTGTCTTTGGCAAAAAACCAAGAACCATTTCTCATGCTAGTGCAGGACGTGTGTTTATTTTGGTTGTGTTTACCCAGAATGCTTTTCTATAGCACGTTCAACTCAACACAATCTGCTCAGCGTTCACAAAATTACATCAAAATATGGAGAGCTGTCTTTTCATTAAGACAAAAATGAACTTCAGAAAGTATTAAATGCTGCCTGAGACCTGTTCATGTTTCAGATTAAAATTTGATGTCAATTTTATCCCATTCACTTGTCTTTGTATTGTTTTATAACTTCCACAGTGTTGCTAATGTTTGCCGTTGCGTATGAGTGCAGCTTGGTCTTATGTGTTCTTCTCTCCCCGCTGCAAATAAGAATTTGTTCTTCATAACTCACCTGGTTTAAAAAGAAAGAAAGAATGCGTTGCAGTACACTTCCTGCTTTTGGAGCAGTCTCTGGTCCACTTGGCATTCACATACGCATTCGAATCACTCCAAAGTTCACTTCAACTGAAGAGAGACCTAGGTTTGTAAGCGGACCAGATTATGTTTTGTCCGCATCACAGTTCAAGTCGTACTTCACCAAACGAACCAGACTTTCTAGACAAACAAACTAGAGTTTGATTAAAGCGGACCAAACACCCTTAAGCATGCAGATGGCACTGCCTCAGCAAGTGTTTTCTGACCTTGTGACATAACTCAGCATATCGGGACAATATAAAATATGACTAATATCAAGCTAATATCAAGTTTCTGACCGTATTCCAGTCCATGTAAGCTTCCATTGTCCTAACACTACCAAAAAAAGCTTCATTCAGTGGAATTCTCGACAGACGTGGCACTCCAGAAAACATGTCACCTCTGCTCTAGAGTCCATTACACAACGATGTTGCATTGGACTTGCTAATTTAAGGCTTAATTGACATGGAAACCCATTTATTAAGTTATCTACACTGTGTTCTTTAAGCAAATCTGAAGGCCGCGCAAAGTTTGGAGCTCTGTAGCTATCAACATGTTACAAAAAATCTTCCTGGGCTTGAGTGTTGTTTTCATTAAAGTCCCAGGGATTCCTGGAAATTGTACTTTGAGGGGGGGAAAAAAGTAGATTTGAGAAAAAATATATTTTTATTAAACTAAAAAAAAAAAAAGAGTAATGGTGTAATAAAAGTTAATCAAACATTTTTATAGACTCATCTAACTTATCCAGCTCCAAACTACATTCCTTCTTCCAACACATATTAGTGAAGGTTCACAGAGTTTCCTTGAACACGCAACGCTAACGTTGTTTTCCAAGAGATGGAGCTATAACACTTTTATATGTAGGTAATTAACACAAGTAACAGTTTTATGTATTTCATAACTTTAAATTAAAGTAACTTGTGTCAGCTATTTAACAGCTTAAGTGATGGAATTGAATCTGCTGAACAAACTGGGAGCAGTCTTAATTTTGAGAAGAAATAAGTGGGGCACCAAGGGGGAAAAGCAATATTGTCTGCTCTTCCCTCACTGGACAAGGTCAATTAAAGAAGGACATGGATTGGCAATCAAAACTGACACCAAAGATTGACTGCGGTGATTATAACCTTGCAGATGAGGAGTTTTAAAGGTTATTAATAATGATTTATGGAATTAATTAAAGAGGTGAGATAGAAATCCACACTTTAAATATATTATATAAATCCAGCTGAGGGAACATTACCACTTGAGGGAACTCCTGGTATAAATGCGCTGTGCCGCATCAGGGTGGTTTGTCATTCAGGCTCTGGTGGAGTTATGATTGTGATTAAAGAGAGTGAGAGCTGATTAGCTGGAAATAACATCATAAATATCATTTCTGTGATTTTTACGACAGAAGTTTTGACATTTTTATCCCGGCGCTGGGTAAACATGAACCAAAACAGTCCAGTCTCTAATCTATGGATACATATACCAAAGCCAGAAAAGAAAAATTAACATTAAAGGGGAAGTACTATGTATTTTCCAGGCACAAAGTGCCATTTTATTGCACAATAAAGAAACTATGCTACCTTTAGTTGTTATAAAAATGCAATATATATATACACATAAATATCAAACGTGATAAAAGAAATTTGACTTTCTAATTTAACGCAATTGGGACACAAAATTTGGCTTATATTTCTTAAAGAAAGTCCTACTTAATCCAACACTCCACCTTCAGGAAGTCATCACAACATGGTTCCTCTATTAACCTTTTAATGTTTTTTCCAGTGTCACACAGAGAAGTAGCTTGCATTGTTTGCTAATTTCTGTTGGCTCGTCTGAAGGATCTGAATGGCGGAGCTCTGGGAGGCGGAGCTAGGTCCACCCAGGCGTTTTGCTCAGCTGAACGGTTGCCACGACAGATTCAAGGATTTCTAAAACATGCATGAAAGAATCAAAGCAGCATTCCAGGCGTGTTTTTGATGAAGGTGTGTTTCTGACATAAGACTAACAAGAGAAACAAGTCTTGGGAGTTTGTAGGATACACAGCTAGCATGTGGTAGGAGATACTCTGGTCAGCTGAGAACAAATAAACTCATTGTATTTATATAGAGTCAATTCACAACAATTCTTAAGGTACTTTGCATAAAAGTAAATTCAAACAGATTCCAAGCCAAGTACATACATTCCAGACCGATCCTAGTTTTCGAACAATGCAGCGAAGTTCAGTTTATTACTCAGATTGGTTAAAAAGTTTTCCGTCTACGACAACAACGTGCCATAAAAATATAATTACACTGAAATAAAGAGCAATATTTCTTCACCTTCTATTTCTGTGAGCCCACAGCAAGAGCAGAAACGCTCCAAAGAAGCGAGTGATCAAACTAAACTCCCTTTTTTATTTGACGCTGTTTGTACCTGTGCTCTGGGCTTTAAATAACTAAACGTACCATGTCACAGTGACAGCTGTGAAATATATGTGAAAGCATATTTAAGATCATTAATTTTGCAAAGAATTCACACACGTCGGTGCTGTTTGCATTTCATGAGGGAAAAAAAAAAGTCATGCGAATATCTCATTAAGATGTGACCCGCAAGATGGAAAATACACACACAAAAAAAAAACTGGCAGAAGAGAAAAGGCTTTATCTGACAGATTGGAGGCATTTTGCATTAATTTGTTTGAAAATGTCTTTTAGCCTTAAAATGAAGTTCAATCTTTGAAGGTGAAGTTCTTTCTCCCTAGAGCCAGTTTCAGAAAGGCAACTCCTGTGGCCTGTTAATCACTGGCCTGGCATTGTCAAATCTGACAGGACTACTTGATGCATTGCTGCGTAATGCTCCAGTAATTATTCTTTGCTTTAACAAGACAGGCACACGATGCCCGGCTGCCCTCCTCTCATCTCATGCCTCTGTCATTTATTTCTTCTCTTTTCCCTCGACTTTGAACAAGCTCAGTCCAACAGAGGCAAGGAGGAAATTTGACCCAGGAAGTGATGCTCTTTATCTGACTGAAGCCCAGCTGAGCAGCCGCGCAGTAGTCGAGTTAAACTTGTGAGACTTTTGTATTGATGGAAGAGCAGAAAGAGCCTTTTTTATGTTAAAATGAACACCCACGCATGTTTGCCCTTTGGTCAAAACAGTTCCTTATCGTGGCTTTACTGGCAAAGTTGAGGGTTAAAGGGTTTTGCCTGAAGGCACTGTTTTTTTGTTTTTTTTTCTCAAGGTCAAGGTGAGTCATTGGCTTCCTACACGGTGGTTTTCCCCTGCTAATCAGAGCATTTTGAACCGGATGACCTCAGCATGCCGGCTTGCTTTTACGTTCGAAGCTACCAAGACCAGCAGTGGAAACAATAACACAAATATAATCATGATAACATGTCAAATGGAAGTAACATTTCTATAAACATTTAATACTTTATGGGAAAATGATGTAATGCAGAAATAGCTGGTCCATTACTGGTTCTGGAATCACTAGACTTAAACTTTTACGGTGTTTTCACACCTGATAGTTTGATAGACTCATTTTGATTGGGGACCAAAGTTACAACATTTGTTACTTTTTCCGCTGCTGTGGTTCACTTTCACACTGCACTGTGTCAAATGAACCGAACCTGTTGAAAAGCCCGTTTCACCCCTCGCCTGTGGTGGCGCTGCACCAAGAACCACTGAAGGCAACGACACCAAAACCCTCTGAAGAAGACGCTGAGCGGAACTTCCTACTTCACAAAATGTAAATCAAAATGGAGTAGCATCAAATTTTAGTGGTTGTAGGACTTCTCTTTCGTCTTCAGTGAAAGACCAAGAGGCATTTTTCCTGGTAGCACTACACTCACACATCTGTTTGTATTTAACCAGAATGCCCTCAGCAATAGTCTGCTTTTGGAGCGGGCATTCACGTACGCCTTCAAAACCATAACAGAGTTCACAAGACCTAGGTTTGTAGGGTGGGCACTTCAGCGTTGGGGACGTCTTTACTGCTGCAACATGTTAGTTTAGGCTTGAAAAGCTTCGCTGATAGTCCAACGCCTTTTAACACATCTTGACCCCACAAATACTCTTTTCCAGCATCTTATCAGACTGTTTTCTGAAGCAAAATGAAGCCCCGGTAGGCCAAGAGAAGCAGCTTTGTTGTCCATCGCTTTTGTTTGAAGATATCAGTTGTGCGTCAGATTTATGGGTGTACAGGAAACACACACAAAGTTACCGCTTGGGGATTTTGTATGTAAAAAGAAATGTAATTATATGTGCTAAAATTTTTAACAAGTTAAAATGTTAAAGTCCCCGCTCAATTCAAAACATTGTATTCCGCACTTATTGCTCCATATGTGGAGTAGTCTTTAGAAGTTTGGGGAAACATATATAAAGCAGCACTGGAACCAATTTGGAAAGTTTAATAAAAAGCATTTTGATGTGTTGGAATGGCCTAATCAAAGCCCAGGCTAAAATTTAAACGAGAATATGTGGCAAAACCAGAAAATGTTTGCATCAGGGAGCAAACGGAAAAATGAACTTGAGCCGTTTTACAAGAAGAATCGCCAAACCCTCTATGTGCTAATTTGGTAGAGACGTACTTCAGGAGACTCGTAATCGGAGGATATTTGGAGGGCAATAGTAGTAAAATCTTTTTCTACAAAATATTGACACAAGCTACTGAATACAAAGGCTAACCAAACTTTTTAGATTTTTAGTTAGAAATAAAAAAAATCAATAACACAAGATCACATTAAGATACAGGGTAAGTCTATGTCAAAAACATTTGCACAGCACTGCGGCTAAATGACAGAGACTTTAAACCTGAAGTAAACACTCAGCAGGTTGCACACATATTTTCCCCTCTAGTTGTGACTTTGGTACAGCCAGAGAAGCAGATGGATAAAGAGGAAGGAACAGGTATAAATGCAAGAAGAGAAGGTGAGTCGTTGAGTAACACGGCCTACATGGATCAGGAGACTAATTATACAAGAAGGCCAAGCTAAGTTGTCCACTTTAGAGATTCTGCAGGCTACATGGGGACCGAGCGACATGGATACCCCATTCAGAGGAGGGAAACAGCTTCTCATGCATGTCTTATTACCCCACAGACCTTCATCTGTGGCAGAGGAGTCACCTACCCCTTCCAGCCTCGCTCCTCTGCGGACACAGATCCTGTAATGATACATTTCACTTCTGGCTATTTCCAGTTTGATAGGTAGACGTGTGGAAACAAAAAAAAAAAAAAGAGTAGAAAGTGGGCAGAGTGGGACATCATCTCTGACCCCCATCAAAGAGTTCTCTCTTCACATGGCGCGATAAAGCGACTCAGTGCCAGCCCCTCATTTTCCTGCCGTCCATCTCTAATGGGATTTGGGTTTTATATTAAGCCCACCTCTCCCTCCGCGTCCCTCCTCCTTGTCCTGACACTGCGCTGTGAGTGATTTGAATTTAAAAAGTGGCTAAATCCACAAAGCAGACCTCAGATGGGATTGTACAAGGCTCTTACCGTTAAACGGGGCCTTCCAGGTAAGACGACGGAAGAGGTGAGGGGTGCCGTTATGTAGGGCATCGCATACACGAACACTTTGCCACATGAGAAGATTTCCTTACATCTACTTCTACAACTCAACGAAGCAGAGTTTCTTTGTGAAGCAATGCTCTTTCACCAGAGGCATAAGAAGAATCCCACACGAGGGAATTCTTTTCCTTTTACCCAACAGTTTGAATGCTGGAGTTTTTTTGTACCTTGGTTTTATTATCTAGGATAATAAAATTCTGATAAATGAATGATTCAAGGTCAGATTCGGAGTAGTGTTCATTACTACAAATGTTAAAGAGCCTTTAGCTCCACGTTCTGCCTTATGACCCACTGCAGAGGTGAAACGGCTCTTTATTCATTTGACAAATGCAGCACATTTTGGTTGCTACAGCGAGGTGGAGACAATGAAGTCAAGCCGGCTTGTTCATACCGCAATATTTCATTAAAGACATGCAAAGCATAAAACAGCTCATGCTCATCCATTTTTAAAACATATACTTTCTGATCTGAAAATCAGTCTCATGATAAACAATCAAGACATATTTAATCCCACTGTTTTTCTCCAATACGTCACATTTTCTTACATGTGTAAATTACTCAAAATTACTTTTCTCTGAAAATATTTAATGTTCTATTTTCACAGGAGGCGGGATTCTTTATGCATTTAGGGGAGGGGCGACATGAGGGATAAAAATGAACCAAAAAAAGCGACTGCGAACATTTAACCAACTTCACCAAGCCTATGGCAGGGACAAAGCAGAGAGATCTTTTTTGTACCTCAAGCTGTGGCGAGTAAAACTAGGTTTACAGTTGACACATTGAACGCTGTGCTGTGTCACGGCTCCTGATCATTCACCTTTGAATTTTAGTAACTTTGTGCAGATTCCACCTGCCGCCTTTCACTCAAACTGTATGATTTGGACGTTGCTCTTACAGAGCAGGTTCACCTGTACCGGCATTTATACGAGGAGAAAAATGCAACAATACAACTGTCAAGTATAAAAGCCACACGGCTTGCTCAGTGGTGAACACGAACCTTTAAAATGCCGGTTTGTGTTCCACAGAATCCAACTATGACTGTTTGATCAGTCATGGTGGGGACGGTGGCTGTAGTGGTTGAAATATGGGGAATGCCTTGGACAGATCACCAGTCTATGAAATGGCAACAAACAGAAACATAGGCTGAGCAATCATGAAGTCAAAGAATTATGTCAATGGAGAAAGGCAATAGTCCAACCCATCATGGTGCAAAACAACAAGGCTTATCAGCTGCCCCATTATGAAGCCTAGTTCACAAGACAATCTAGCCTGATGGCTGAGTGGAAAGTGATCTGGTCCGCTCAGAAGAACATCTGGACCACTCCGATCTAAAATCAGGGATACTCAACATGCTGGATTGACTTGGCCCGATATCGTGGTGTGTGGTGTCCGTTGAGGACAAATGAGAATGCAGCCCTTTGAATGTGATGAGTAGCCAATCAGAAAACAAGGTGATGGAAACATCGAGGACAATCCAAGATACACACAAGACAAAACAACTGTCCTGGTGCACCAGAATGTCAGGTGGACATTGGACACATCTTTGTATTGTTCTTTCTCTATTAAACATAGTCCACTAACTGCTGCCATTGCTTCTTCCCATTCTGCCATGTTTGTTTACTCTGATCTCACGTTGCTCGACACCACACACTGTGCAACCAAACCTGTTATTGCTAAGATTTGTATCATCATTTATGTTGTCTCTTAGGTGTTTGAAAATTGGATGACAATTTTAAAATCCTGGGTAACGATGGTTCCACTTGAAGCAGAAAGCCCCACCATGATTATATGGTAACATGATCCAGGGTATATTTTTAATTACAGTACAGCCTGAGTAGTGGTGTGTGCTGTAACAAATTCAAGAGTATTCAACTTTAAACGTCACTAAAAGAGAACCTCCTCTCTGTCTGTGCACTTTGTACTTTGTTGATTGAATTTAATGCTTCATTTGTATTTTATCAATGCGACTGCTGTGCTAGCATGTCCCAAAACTGGGCCAAAACTAGCAGAACAGTGTATTTTTAAATTAAAAATACATTACGAAATCCATAAGATAAAGTATGTGAAATAAAACTATAAACACGGTCACCAGTCCAGGATGTGTTCCACTCCTGCTCTACTCATTTTGACTTAATTTTGTGGAAAATAAAAATAATTATTTGTCTTTTTGAAAAGAAAATCAAATGACCACTTTTTTTATTATTCATTACTGGCCTCCAAATTCTTAATCCACTCACCAAAATATGCTCTGACTAATAATGTATCACTTTTTAATACACAAAGTAGTTCAGCATTTAACTCTAACCATGATAAATGTCCGTCCCTAATTAACTGGCATGAACATGTCAGTGTGTGGTCTTTGTCATGCATTCAATCTTAATCTCTCTGACATGTTCTGTGTCACAGCTAATTACGGAAGTAATACATTGGGCCATTAGTAAGTGCCTCGACAGCACAACTCACTTCAGTCATAACTAGCTGGGACACACTGTGGTCTCTTCTAAGCCAAGCCAAAAAATGTGTCCCAGATTTCCCAAGAAAATTGCCTATTTTCCCCATGAACTGACTCGGTGTTTAGAGTTTTGCTTAGATAACGTCGTAAAGTTTTGGCACTTCAATCTGTCAAGAACATATTTTCCTCACCACCGACTTTGGGATATTACATTTTTCAGTTAAAAATGTTCAGGTAAATTACATTATGTGGTATTAGGTTCTGAAAAATGCCGTGTTTCCAGAAAATGACTTACCCTGTAGCTTCCTACATGTCAGCATCAAAGTCTATGTGTGTGACTCTTCTGCAAAGATCGGAGTTTTAAATACACACATACAAAAAAAAAATTTATAAAAAATCTGCATCTAATCTACTATTATGGCAGCGTTAAGAAAACCAGAGTGCCTCTTTCCTGGCAACATACCTCTCATTTCCAAAAGAAGATAATCAGGTCCATTGTGGTTTACATTTGCTTCTCAGCAGAGCAATTCCAGACATTAATATTATTCTTGCACCCAGAGACTAATCAAAATGCATGAGTGCATCTTGCTCAGTAAGCCAGTTATTTCATTGTGTGTCACTAAAGTCTCTGGATATTTTTGAGCCTCAACGCTGGTCATTGTGGAACAGCAGCTCAACAAGCTGCATTGTGGGAAAGAGACTTGGCCAGAAAGAGGGAGGCTGTTAGAGGAGGTTAAGTTAAAAACTTCTTTCATATTTATCTACCTTAAGTTAATAAACTGTTTTGTATATTTAACATTATGACCACCTAAATAATAATGTATTGGTCCCTGTTTTGCTGTCAGTCCACATCAGGGTATGGATGGGTATAGTCCTCTTTAGGTGCATATTATTGGTATCTATAATATCTGGTATCACAGATCCGTAGTGTCCTATAAGAGGTGTGAACCCTAAATGGATCTTACTTGTTCATCTAATACATCCACTGGATTGAGATCTGGTGAATTCAGAAGTAAAGTCAACACTTAAAGTTCTCTCCCTTTCTTTATCCAAAGCGTCGAAGTGGGCTTTCATTGATGTAGTCATGTGATAAAAATTATGTCAACATGCTCAAAGGGACGCACCCGTTTCCCATTAATTTTATTTATTTATCTTTTTTTTTTACATCCATCAGGCATTATCACTTCCAGTGAAAGGCTGAAACAATGCTCTGTTCGTACCTGTTGACATGGAGCCACACCGCTGCCTCTGTCAGCTTACCTTCTTCACAAAGTGCATTCTGTTGCTCTGTGCTGCCTTTATCAACACATAAGCACCTGGTCGTCTGTACCATATACATTATAAAGAGTAGAGCCCGCATTGGCTGCTCGGGTCATCTTGGAGCGGTCGTCCCTCCTACTTGACTAAATCAAAACAGCAGAAAATGCCTCAGCACTGCGGGATGTTTTTGTTCAAATCAAAGTACTACTGATTTGAAGCCTCGAGGGATAACGTTTCACAACTAAGATGAACATATTATTGTTTATATTTTGTGATTAGATTATTACTCTAATGTGTTTATGTCCACCGGCAAAATGACAGCTAATATTACCTATGCTTGCTGTAATTCCAGGGTTCAATACTTCATTGCACCTGCCAAACATAACGGTGTGGAGCAGTCGACCGCTCTAGGATGGCAGCTCTACGTCACATCAGCGACAATAGGCAAGACAGGTCCATGAGGCGTCTATTCTTTATATACGTCTATGGTCCACACAATGTAAAAGAAAACATGACTCAACAGACCAGGTTCTCGTTCTGTTGCTGCAACATCTAATACTAATGAAGGGTCATTATTAGTGGTTTTGGTTGAGGAAAGGGATCAACATGGAGACCATGATTGGACTTGGTGTGCCTCAGGGCTGTATCTTAGGCCCAATTTGGTTTTAACTGTGCTTTCTACTAATGGGATAAATAATCAGAAAATACGGTTGAACATTTCACTGCTGTGCTGATGCTGATCACTAAACCTCAGGAAGAGTCTCCCATTTCAAAAGAAAACTGCTCAAAAACATGAACAATTAAAAAATAAAACCTTCTCAATACACTTGTATTTAAACTGTTTTTTGTACTCATTCAGTGGCTGGTAATTGGTTTGATCACTTTCAAAATAGTTTTACTTATAAACCGGTTTTGAACACTGCACTGACCTGTTACAGTGGCTCCTCTTATCATATGGCGAATCTATTCTCTATTACTTTCATTTTGCCTGTGCAGCTCTAGAGCAGCTAAGATTGCCTTTACATGTGTTCTACCAGTGAATATGTTAATGAATGAAAATGAGCTGTACATATTCAAAAGCATATGCAACAAACTGTGAAAAGGTGTTAATCACTTCACCTGTCAGTGGCCATCACGTTTTGCCTTACTGGTACTTTATATTAAGGCAAGCTACAAGGTAACTGGTTGTAAAGACAGATTCCTGTTCTTTTCATGCTTGTATGGGACAGCAAAAAGGTTTATATAGATGGTGATTTCCTGCTATAAATTATGTCTCATCCCTGATTGAGGGAGGAATCATGATAGCAGTGAGTTAAACAACAGTTCTCCAGGTGCTGCTGCATGTTCCCACAGACTTAAGCTCAAGTGGACAAAAGGTCACAACACCAGATGGAGGCAAACGAGCAAATCCACTTGCCAGGGATGTTATGTTATTCTTGTTGAAGAAGGTTATGTTGCCCTGACTTCATACCACCGGCATATTCAGTACAGGCAGGGCTTGGTAAGGTTTTATGCCCCGATACTTCTGTGACCGTGATAAATCCTAAAGATCTCTTTACAAGTCGAAGACAAAGTCCACTAAGAATTCTAACAGAATTCATGTAACCTCACAGGGCGCCGGTCCACTCTGACAGGAACCAAAGTAAAGGACGGGATTGTCAGGACAGGCTTGCTTAAAAATCAAAAACAGGCAAAAAATGTAGTAATTAAATAAAAAAAAAAATACCAGCAAAATGTTGAACAAATATATGAATTTCAGCAACCTTATGCAAACAACCTGAGCTACGATAAAAACGTTCTGGATCAAAGCATGTTAGAATGACCTAGTTAAAGTCAGACCTAAAGCCAAATGAAAAAAATATATAAATATGTCAAACAGTGTTAACAGAACTTCTATATCTCTTCCCAGTGAGCTTGAGTTGTGCTGAAAAGAAGAATAGGGAAAGACTTCAGTCTCTGGATGTGCAGTGAGAGGAGCTTCTACAAAGCACTGACTCAGGGGAGCTAAACGAAACGTAATGAAATAAAACAACTTCAAGGAGTGTAAATACTTTGCTTTTTATTGGCGCTGGCCAGACAGCTTAACCCCCAACTTTCTTTCTTGTAGAACTAAGATAACACACAACCCAAACATCTAGAACTGTCAAACTCATTTATGTTCTACCCTCATCTATTTTTGTTAATTCACTCAGGAATCACCATCACCATGGAAAAGGTGCTGAAACTGACTGCTGTGTTTTTTATTCCAACACTAGGTATTGCTTTGTGTTAAAGTGCCTTCGTCCTATTGTAGCATTCAGATTTGTGTCATTTTTCATAAAAAAAAGAAAAAAGAAAAAAAACCACATCGTTTTTGATATTTAGGTCTTCTAAATGACTCTTCCTCTTGCAGGCAGTTTGTGCTTCTGTTATTCCAAGGTAGATGTGAAAAGTTGCATGTTTTTAACCTTCTGCGATTGCGTAATGAAACGGATTAACTCTTAAATCATTTCAGATCTTCAAACTGAGCTTTTTCCCTCATTGTTGTTGCCTCCTACATTTGCTTCATGAGAAAATACAGCTAAAACGTTCACTTGTTTTTTGTTGTTTTTCATAAGCTTTCTGTGTCTTTAACTGGGTCTAAAATCGGAATCACTGACCTCCTGTCCAGTGTGCCTCAGCTGGCTCTGACAGTAGAAGGTCCTGGTTTCCTGCCCTGCTTTGAGGTAAGTTATGGTCTGTGAGCACATCCCTCAAGCAGTTCCTTGACTTGTTCTCTGATCTGTGGAGGTGGAAAGCAATACAGTGGGTCAGGGATGACAGCCTTTTCACTTCAGCTTTCTCTGCGGTTCTGCTTGGTCACTTCCACTTTTGGAAGAATTCCCTGGAGCCTCTTCCTGAAGGGGATCTTGTCCAACTTCTGTGAACTTGCCACTACGATGATTCACACTAGGTAAGTGGTACCAGACAGTCTGCAGGACACGCAGCTGTGCTACAAATAAAAATGATGTGCTTAAAAAAAAAAAAAGAAGTAAAGCTAAAAATTCTCAATATTAAAATGTATGCAAAGTGACTTTCAGTTTACAAAATGTTAGGTAAAAAATAATTTATAACACAGCAGTGTCTTAGCCCGGTACACTCGGTTTGATTGGGGGACCAAAATTGCAACATTTGTTAGGTTCTTAGCTGGTGTGGTTCACGTTCACACTGCACAGAGTCAAATGATACAAACCAGTAGAAAAACCTGTTTACCCTCTCACCTGGTGGCACTTCAACTAAACCTACTGAAGAATACAACATGAAAACCTCTGAAGAAGAACTTCCTTCTTCATGAAATGGCTTTAACTTCCATAAATGTAATTATACAATAATTACATTTTGGGGGAACGATGAGGACTAAACCACTTCCACTCCAATTCCACACAGTATAAATTAGGGTTTTCCAAAGTGGGTTCTCCCTGGTAGTAGTAACAACCTTTGCAGCATGTCAGTGTTCTTCTTAGGCCTTCTAGCGAGCCATCATTGGATCCAGGTGCGTTAAACCAGGGAGAGAGCTAAAACATGCAGGATGCCGGCCCTCCAGGACCCACTTTGGGCACCACTGGTATAAATAATCGCACCACGATTTTCCATGTCAGATCACAACTGTGTGAGTTTGAGTGTGCTTCTTGAACAACATCATAATTTGATAAGTTGTCAAATTACGGTGCTTGATGCAGGAAAAATATTTAATGTGTTTTTTTATCTTCAGACATAGACTGACAACAGCTAGCTGCTACATTAGAAACAATGTGGCTCTATTTTAAAAGATATATGCTCTCCCCTGACAATGTTGCAGGACTTTTACTGTTCAGAGAAAAAAGAAAAGAAAACAGAGAGAGAATGTGAGATAAGCAGTGTAAAATTTGAAGGCAAAGGCACTGTTCTTTAATAAAAGAATAAAATAAAATCACATTGCTGATGCCTGATAAGACCCGGTCTATTCCCCGGTGTTGTAGTGACACAACACTCTTTATGACCTGGTCCTTATGGCTCAAATGAATTCCTCCAGGAAGCCAGCCTCCTCAGTCAGAGGTGACTTTTATGCGCCCAGGCTGTCCTGAAAGATTTCTAACGAGGACAATAACAGATGATTTTCCTTACAGCGTTGACATTAGTGTCACGCAGGACATTTTCACAACTTCTGTGCTAGATTTACACAGAAAAGCATTCAATTTAGATTAAGGGTGGCTTTTGTTTTGGTTTTTTTCTTGCCTGTCCTAAGCCTTGTTGCTCATCCAGTGACATCATGTAGAAATCAATGAGACAAATTGACTGTCAATGGCCAGAACAGGTTGATTCTTTAGGGAGAGTTTGTGTTTAAAATACCTAAAGGTACTGTTGCATTTTTTATGCAAAGCAAAAGTCTGCTATAGTTTATTTTAGTGAAAAGAGACCGCAAAAACGTCGAGCAGTTCTGCAAGAAAAACACAACATGAAGATGTTTTGTGGTTAGAATTACACGTTCATTTCATGTCTCCCATCTCTTGCTATTAAATAAATTAAGGCACTGGCAATCTTCTTTACTCCCTCATTTCCCTCTCTCCAGGCTGTCATTTACTCTCTTCACATCTGTACCTCTGAACTCATAATCACTATCTATCAGCACATCTTCAGTGTCTCTCTCTCACACACACGCACATTAGACACACTTTATGGTACATTCGTGAAATTTGCAAATCAAAAGCTGCTGTGTTAGTTCAGAGTTGCCACACCAAGAGGTAAGTATAAACATGTCTATACACCAACGCTCAAGCTAAACTCAGAGCTCAGGTTTCAAAGCTAATAAGCACTCAGCTCAAAGTAGGCATTGATAAAGCCATGTGTAATTTTTGCATCATGCTCTTTTTACAGAGCATGATGCACTGTTAAAAGGCTTTAGCTCCCTTTTGTGTTCTGTTTTTCCAGGTTATCACCAAAAAAATCAACCTCAGTAAGAAAAGGCAGGCATTAAGGAAAAAATTCAAACCAAATTGGTCCTTTGTAAAAAATAAAAAAATAAAAAAAAAAGTAACCACACTCTTGCTAAGTCATGAATTCAATTTAATTGACCACATTTTGAAAAAGTTTGATTCTACTTAACTGCCTGCTATTGCCAAAACTATAAAATCAAGAAATCACATTATTAGAATCTGATAACACAAAGTAGGCTACAAGACCTGATAAGGAAACAACATGCCAAGATCTAAAGAGAGTCAAGAATAAATTAAACCTACCAGTCTGGAAAACCATATGAAGCTATTAATATTTATTTATAAGCTTTGAGGTTTGAGCAAATCACAGAGAGAGGCATTATCCACAACTGGAGAAAACCAATACCAGTTGTGAACCTTCCCATTAGTTGCCATCTTAGAAAAACGACTCCAGGACTACAATAACGACTCATCACGAAGAGTCCAGAACAACTAAACTATCTGAAGCTCTGCAGGCCTCATATGACTAAGTAAAAGTCAGGATGACTCCAAAGGCTAAAACCACTACTGTCCAAAAACAAGATGAATGTCTGAATGGTGTTCAAGACTTCGGGGGAAATATTCTGTAGACTGACTGGAAGGTGGCCGACCAGTTACATCTACCTCCAATCCAACAGCATTTCAGACCCTCTGAATGAAGCAAAGTGAAGTGTCCTCTGGCTCCTGGAACCAGAGGACAGTATGAATTCAGAAGGTAGGTCTCACTGGTAGGTCTGTGTCATTGTTTCCTGCCATGTGTGCAATTGGTTTTCAAATGTGAAAATATGTCATATGTAGCTCAGTAAGTAAAGCTTTTTCTAAAAGTTGTTTAATCAAGTTCTGAGACTCACCAACCACAACATATTATAATTAATAAGGCGATCATGTATTTACTGTCAAATGAAGAAAAAATAGTAAAAAAAAAGAAAAACTAACAAAACTTTATCTCCCACAGCACACACGACAAGGGGGGTTGTCACAACAAGCAAAGTTCTCTGTCCAATCCGAATTGTATTTTAAGATGTAAAGAAATCACAATGTTGACTCTGGATTTGAGTAAGTATGGCCAGAATTACTGTGATGGACTGGCGACCTGTCCAGGGCGTATCCCGCTTCTCGCCCATTGACCACTGCAGATATGATAAGTGTGATTGATTGATGGATGGATGGATGGATGGATGGATGGATGGATGGATGGATGGATTGATTGATTGATTGATTAGTTGAGCATCGAATGCTAAAGCTGTTTTTGTGGAAAGTCTCCAACCAGTCAGCCAAACAACCAACCTGGTAACCAATGTTTTTCAGGTTTACAGTGTACCGTTGCGTCTATCATCTTGAAATTATTAAAATTATCTCAATACAAGGAAGAAACACAAGACAATAGTACGTACATAACTGATAATGAACAGAAGTAGCATTATAGTTAATTATCCATGTATGTGTTACACCGCAGGAAATGATGGGCCGAGTCACTCCTCGTGCAGCATATTTATTCAGTTTAAACTGCAAAAAGAAAATACAGCGGTTACAGTAGCGCTCCCAACATCCGCAGCAACAAGCTGTCCTCTCGGCAATGGCGGATTCCTACAGCCTGCCAGAGCGTCACCCGCTGTTGCATGTGGTACTACAACAAATACACATGCTCTCTACTGACATCACTGTACATCTACATCCAACATACTTTCATTAACTCAACTGAACTCAAACAATACATAAGTTTAAAACACATTTTGCGGCCCTATTAAGCCGACCCACCGAGCCCACATAAGCGCGAGCCAAGCGTGAGCCGTTAGCCTCGCTACTTTAGCCTGATGCTAACTCCTGTTTTATATCTAGCTCGGTAATGCAGCTATACTGAAGCGCCTTTGTTGTGTCATTCCGTACCCATCGGAGGCTACTGGCGTTATGAGCTATACATTCTAATACTCAGCTTACCTGCAAAAAGAAAATACAGCGGTTACAGTAGCGCTCCCAACATCCGCTGCAACAAGCTGTCCTCTCGGCAATGGCGGATTCCTACAGCCTGCCAGAGCCTCACCCGCTGTTGCATGTGGTACTGAGCGCCCTCCGATGGCGAAACCCAAACATTGTTAAATCTAATAAACATTGTT